>JACXGI010010265.1:0-12123 GCA_016801175.1 Esox masquinongy
AGATACTGATTTGGGGTTTTCATTAGTTGTCAGTTATAATCATCAAAATTAAAAGAAATAAACACTTGAAATATATCAGTCTGTGTGGAATGAATGTATACATTATACAAGTTTCACTTTTTGAATGGAATTACTGAAATAAATCAACTTTTTGATGATATTCTAATTATATGACCAGCACCTGTAGTTGTTTGGCTCCTTTTAATTCATAATGATAATAGAAATCACCCAAATGGCCCTGATCAAAAGTTTACATATCCTTGAATGTTTGGCCTTGTTACAGACACAAGGTGACACACACAGGGGAAAATGGCAATTAAATGTGAATTTCCCACACCTGCGGCTTTTTAAATTGCAGTTAGTGTCTGTGTATAAATAGTCAATGAGTTTGTTAGCTCTCACGTGGATGTACTGAGCAGGCTAGATACTGAGCCATGGAGAGCAGAAAAGAACTGTCAAAAGGTAATGAAACTTTATAAAGATGGAAAAGGATATAAAAAGATATCCAAAGCCTTGCAAATGCCAATCAGTACTGTTCAATCACTTATTAAGAAGTGGAAAATTCGGGGATATCTTGATATCAAACAAAGGTCAGGTAGACCAAGAAAGTTTTCAGCCAAAACTGCCAGAAGAATTGTTTGGGATAGAAAGAAAAACCCACAGGTAACCTCAGGAGAAATACAGGCTGCTCTGGAAGAAGACAGTGAGGTTTTTTCAAGGAGCACAACACAACGATACTTGAACAAAAATGAGCTGCATGGTTGAGTTGCCAGAAAGAAGCCTTTACTGCACCAATGCCACAAAAAAGCCTGGTTACAATATGCCCGACAACACCTTGACACACCTTACAGCTTCTGGCACACTGTGATTTGGAGTAACAAGACCGAAATTGAGCTGCATGGTCACAACAATAAGCGCTATGTTTGGAGAGGCGTCAACAAGGCCTACAGTGAACAGAATACCATCCCCACTGTGAAGCATGGTGGTGGCTCACTGATGTTTTGGGGGTGTGTGAGCTCTAAAGGCACGGGAATCTAGTGAAAATTGATGGCAAGATGAATGCAGCATGTTATCAGAAAATACTGCCAGACAATTTGCATTCTTCTGCACGAAAGCTGCACATGGGACGCTCTTGGACTTTCCAGCATGACAATGACCCACAGGTTCTGGAGTGGCCATCACAGTCTCCTAACCTCAATATCATCGAGCCACTCTGGGGAGATCTCAAACGTGTGGTTCATGCAAGACGACCAAAAACTTTGCATGACCTGGAGGCATTTTGCCAAGACGAATGGGCAGCTATCCCACCTGCAAGAATTCGGGGCCTCATAGACAACTATTACAAAAGGCTGCACGCTGTCATTGATGCTAAAGGGGGCGATAGACAGTATTAAGAACTAAGGGTATGCAGACTTTTGAACAGGGGTCAGTTCATTTTTTTCTTTGTTGCCATTTTTTGTTTTATGACTGTGCCATTCTGTTATGACCTACAGTTGAATGTGAATCTCATAAGAAAGAAAAGACGTGTTTTGCCTGCTCACTCATGTTTTCTTTACAAATGGTACATATATTACCAATTCTCCAAGGGTATGCAAACTTTTGAGCACAACTGTAGCTAATTGCAATCCATTGAAAAACAATTTTTCAATGAATGTGAATGTTTATATAGTCAGACTTTTCTGGTGACTGGTAATATTACACATTGTGAGATTTTGATTTATGAAAAAAGTACACACATAACAGAGATTTTGGAACACACCCTTTCTTAAATCCTTGCTGTCATGGATACCGTGGTCAAAGGTGAGCTGTCTGCATTTGTAAAAAAGCAGACAGCTCAAAGATAACCAACCACCATGTATGTGTGCAATATAAATGTACCCACTTAGACTGCACTACTCTACTTTTCTTGGTAATTTCTTTGCTTTCGGGAATTAGAACTTTGGGAACTTCACACCATTTTTGGACGTTGACTGAGTTAAAGGACACACCTGTCTCTCATTCTCCATTCTGAGAATGTGACCTGAAAATGTGTGCGCATGTGTGTGTGCAGGCCGCAAGTGTGTGTGACAACAGGCAAGGTATTGTATTTCACACTGACACAAATAGAAACGGGCTTGAGTGAAAACCCCAGTGCCCCCCCACCCTGTTCCCTCCCGATAGACCCCTACCCTCACCTCCCCTCTCCCTGTCTCAGACAAATAAGTTCAGCTCTCCATTTGAGCCCAATATGATCCAGATGGGGGGTGGTGGGGTGAGCTCCAGTGTCTTTATGGGTTACCTCTAATTAACCACTGATAGATCTCAATCAACACACACATAGAGCCCCCACACAGAACAGGACAGAAAATTATTGGCACATTTTGAAGACCCTATTTTTTTAGTTTAACATGTAAGCATGTAAATGCATATTTACGAAGTAGAATTTGGGGCTAGTCTTTTTCACATTTATCTTTTTTTGTTAATATTATTTTACCACCCCTCAACCCCCCTTGCAGAGGACAAAAATATTTGTTTTACATCTTCGAAGCTACATTGTTCAGATTTAATTAGCTTTGACTAAACGATCTCATCTTGCAAGAATGTTATAGATTTGACTTTTTTCCTTTTCTCAGCACTCTCCTTGTCTGCTTCTCTCCTCTTTAACACAGAAGCAACACATTTCTTGGAATGACTACGAATGTGTTCGCATGAGTTTGTTTGTGTGTGTGTGTGTGTGTGTGTGTGTTCATGTATTTGTATAACTCCATCTTTGTGTTTGTAGTGCAGGATCAGTGTTCTGTAGCCAGAGACTCCTTCACCGATAGGTTGGCAGTCTGCTGGAATAACAGCAGATCATCTCAAATGGACTTTGTCTTCAAGCTGTAAATGATGGGAAGGGAGAAGAGAGAAACTTTTTCCGTTAACCATTGTTGCATTGTCTGGTCCTGCACATTTTTAAACAGCAAAACCTTCTCAGTGACATTTCAAGGGGTGAATAGTGATAGCTCTGCCTTACTCTGTTTGGGTATCCATGCCAAGCTGTGTACAATTGATAATAATAACTTGAAATAAGGTTTAACACTTCGTCAGGATTTCAAATATGTATCCATCTCAGCTTTATATTGTTATCTTCTCCTGTACCAGCTTTGGGCCAACGCCCTGGGGGGCACCACCAGGCCCGGAGCTGCAAAATGGGGCCCTTGAATGCAGCCCAGTAATTTTCCCTAAACGCAGCTTGGCTGCCACCACTTGACGAGGCACACCTGCCCCTAATCAGGCCTCATCAGGGTGAGAATCGCTCCTCTCTCTCCTTTGGGTGCTTTCCGTTTTGGTTATGAAATGCCCTCCAGGGCCCAGAAGACTGGAACTGTGACTGTTCCTTGTGTCTCTCCCTGTTGAAATATATCATGATGTGCAGCTAGGTGTGTCAAGTCAATATCTGATAACTCATGAGACAATATCTTAGTTGCAAACAAAGATATTCTATATTCTGCTTGTTTATCAATCTATCCTCTTAGGTTAACCAGGAAATCTTACAATGCCAGACTGTCCAGTATTCCATATTTTTGGACTGCCTTGTTCTCCACTTGGCACACGGGCACAACCAAAACAACTGCATCATGAGGCTATCAAAAGTTATTCATTGTCTTGGGCCACAGAGGTATTCAATAATAACAATTTCTATATTATTGCGTAACGTAGACATTTTATTTTCTGTATAGATTGGAAAACTGTATGTCCATGTAGTTGTAATTGGTTGTAAATGTTTCATCCGAAAACTACATTAACAATGAACATTAGTGGTACCACCGTAATTAACGTAATCTGAATTTCTGGTTTGTTTTCACATGCGACAGGGCCAATGTGTGTACACTAACAAGGTAAAGGAATGTAACATTTTACATGCAATTCTGTATCCTATATTCGCAAAGGACTTTTTTTTTTTTACTGAGGTAGGTCAGGTAATGTTTTAATGTGCACAAGCACAAATCACCTTATTTGTCATGTTAATCTCATCCCTATCTGTGATGCAAATAATATTTATTTAGTGGGACAGGTACTCTAATTGTACAAGACCCTAACTGAAATGACGTGTTTTGAGACAAATGTCAAGAGTTTGACATTTGCTATTCACGGTTTGAGCAAGAAAGCAATCATGAAAAATGAATAAGTTTTGTTTCAGTTAATAACATCAACATATTAAGTACCTCAGTACCATTATGTCAGATCATGAAATGCACAATCCAGTGACAATGTTTTATCTTGCCTCATTATTAAGGGTGATTGAGGTGGAGGAATAAAATGTCGTTTCACCTCTGTTATTATTCCCCTTTGTGTAGCAAATTATATTTATACAGGCGACCTAATGTAGCCTATGAATGTCCGAAACGTGATGCTGTTTAGTCCAACCAATCAGCATGTGTTGTGGGAGTAACTTTTTCAACAAAGATTCTTCAGGGAGTCAGATACGTTTTACTGGCTCACAGATTAGGGTGGGCTGAGTCAGTTGATTACCAATCTTGTGTGCTAGTGGGAATTACACACTTCAAATATTTTTTTAAGTCCAAGTAACTAACTCCCTGGAGCCGGGAACAGACCTGGGGCATGGTGGCTGGGAAAACCTCAGAGTAATCTTTTCCATTCTACAGAATTTCACTGTGTTTGAATACGTTTTTGTTTATCCATGAAAATGTGTGTCTCTATTCATCAGGCATTGTGCAAGAAAAAAAGGGTTAATGGGGTTGCTTTGATATTCCAAATTAAATATAGCCCCAATTCACCTCTTGGGAGAGGGAGTGCAAAACACTCCACATTATACAAAACCCTCTTTTGCGCATTCCCAAAACCAAACTAAATAGCTACTCTGTGCTCTAAAACAGCCAGTAAACACACCATATTCATGTACTTGTTTCTGTGCCAAGGCTGTATAATGAAACATGTTACATTACAGGTTGTAACTTTCCTTTAAATCCCAGGAGTCTACTAAGGTTCAAAAGGGTCTACGGTTTAATGCCCTGGGATTAATACCACAGCAGAATGTTGTTAAAAGTAATGACCTTACCCCAGTGTTATTGATAGGTCACTCTGAGAGACTGGAAAATGTGCACATACAGTGGCTTTGGAAAATATTCAGACCACTTCATTTTCTCCACATTTTGTTGTTCAACCATCTCTGCAGAGAAACTCTGAAGCTTTTTTACAGTGGCCATAGTATGCTTGGTTCCTCCACACAACCAGCTCTAGGAATAATATAGTTCCAAACTTCTTCCCTTTCACAATGATGGAGCCCACTGTGTCGCTGTGAACTTTAAATGCTTAAGAACTCTATTAGAACCTTCCCAGATGTATGCCAGAACACAGTTCAGAGGTCTACAGAGAATTCCTTGGACTTCATGGCTTGGTTTTTGCTCTTACTTGCACAGTGAAGAGTTGGACCTTATAAAGACAGGCGTGTGCCTTCGTAAACCATATTCAATCAATTGAAAATGCCTCAAGTGCCTTCAACAAGTTTTAGAGACATCTCCAGGATGATCAAAGGACTAGGACGCGTCTCTAAAACTTGTTGAAGGCACTTGAGGCACTCAACAAGTTTTAGAGACATCTCCAGGATGATCAAAGGACTAGGATGCGTCTCAGCTCAATATGGAGCATGACAAAGCATCTGAATACATATGTACATGATGTTTCAGTTTTTTTTATTTTCCATAAATTAGCAAAGCCAGTTGAGCCTGGAAACCAAGTGGTAATTGGCCAGTGATGTATCAGACTGCTCCTATCACATCTGATTTCATACCTGTCTATTTAATCGTCAGGTTACTCACACACTCCACTCAACCCCCCCTGCCGCCACCTGTTTGATTCTGTGTTTCCTTTTGCGGGGCGATCAGTACTGTGTACCTTGCTCATTGCCTATGGGGATTGTTATTAATAATATTTCAGTGATGCTATTTTTTGTAGTATCATCTCCATGATCATGTGATGGCTGTAAGTTAACCCAGAGGAGCAGAACCTAGTACCAAGACATTGTATGTCCATTACTGTGCACAGTTCTCCAATAGGTGGGTAAATTAATAGGTGATGTTCTCTGTCTGAAATTGGAAAACATAAAAAGAAATGTTGAGGGGTATTTTAACAAAACAGAACCTCGCAGTACCCCCCCCCTCACGGTGCGGACTCCCGGACACACCAACAAAAGTCCAAAGGGGGAGGGAGGGCAGGGCGCTGATGTAGGCGGCGGCTCCATACCTGATGAAGTTCCTGCACCGGAGCAGAGCAGGATATCAGCGCTGGCGAGCACTCCGCCTCCGGGGCATGACTAGGGATGCCGGACTGGGTCGGCACCGCCAGGATCCCGGGCTTCAGCGGCACAGAGGCCCTGCCGGGCTTCACCGGCACAGGGGTGCCCAGGACGCCTCACATCACCCCTTATTAGAAGGCGAAGACAATGTTCTTCCTCCTCCCAGCCTCCTCCTCGACCCCACCGCGCTGGTCTCCTCCTCGACCCCACCGAGCCGGCTGCCCCCATAGCTTCCCCCAAAGGCCTCCGGATGGAGGAGCGAAATGGGCGGCTAGCAACCCCCGTAGGGAGGCTTTGACCCTCAGGACGAGCGGGGCCAGCTCTTTGAGACGCCTCTCCTGGTCTTCCAGTTGTCGGATTAACTCTTTTAATCCATTTTCGCGTCGAGTTATTCTGTAATGATTTGAGGAACAGGATTCCAGGAGCAGAGATAAAGGACAACGACAGCTTTCCTAACTTAACTAAGACAAGCGAAAAACAACAAAACGGCTGGCTGGCCGGCTGGCTGGCTGATACATGACAGCAGACAAGACACACAATAACTCATCAAAGGGCTGAACAGAACTGGGCAGATTAAATAGGGAGCTAACGGGTATAAACAATAATGACAAAAGGAAAGGCTACATTCAAAAACAAAGGCAAAAACCAAACAGAACAAAACAGAACCTCACATTACTGAAATGAAGGAGATGCACTAGCTAACACTCAAATAAATGAGGATAATCTTTCTCTGTCAGTTCTCTACTGAAAATTAGATTGAGTTAAGGTGAAAAAATATTAATCGGAATTCTCTGGAGAGCTAGGCATTCAAATTGATCATATAATAAATAAAGCATACAAGCAGATTAATAATTGAAATGTATTGTTTTACATAGCTAAACAATAAACCATAAGAAATTAACTACTTTTTCAGAATAACCAGTAAAAACAAACAATCAGCAACAGTGTTGCCAGTTTTTGAATTCATGAAGGCATGGCAACATCACCCCTCTTTTCTGTCCCTCTGAATCACTCAATCTCACTTGACCCAGCAACACACAAGTCTATAAATCAACTCTGATTAATTAATTTGGATGCTTTATGTTTGACACTGTGAATTTCTACAACAAAGTTTTTTTTCCGCATGTTGCGTGTTCTCTTAGGATGGTGAGATTGGACGTGCAGTCAAGAGCTGTATGTGCTGTGTTATCATACATGTGACCAGAATGAAAGCTGTGTGTAATTGCAGACATGTAATTTGCAGTATTCTCCCAATATCAAATGTGATTACAAATGAATTCCTAACCTATGACATTGACAAGAGAACTGTTTTTTTAACCGCAAGAATACTCTTTTTACATCGCACACCTGTAACAATAAAACCCAATGAAGCAAAATATTGTTTTTCCTTTAATTATTATTATTTGTCTTACTGCTAGGTAATCTCCTATTCCTTCCTGTGTCATAAGTGTAGCCAAAGTAATCTGCTGCTCATTAGGTTTCTAATGGATAGAGACAGAATTTTGAGCCAGTAGCCAGTGATCATTATTATGTTGGGCTATAAGTCAAGATGTTTTGGGGAGGATGAATGGGGGGTGAGGGGTTATAATTGCGTAAGGGGTTGGCAGCTTTTTGTAACTACAATAAGGGCTTTTACATCTGGCCAATAGTATAGGAAAGTGAGCGTGAGAAAGGGAGACAGATCTGCTATACTAAAGTTAGGTCAGGCTATCTGTCTGTGTTTGTCTGGTTGACACTGAAAGTCAGATATGTGTGTGGGTGTTTGTGTTTGTCTATATGCACAAATCTATTTGGATGACATTGTTCTCTGCTTTTAATTAAACAGAACCTGTACAATTTGAAGTTTTTTCTGAATTCTTCTAAAACTCAATGCACAGTAATTACTACCCTGGATGGACTTCCTATAGAGTCAAAACACACACATAACATTTGGTAGGCATTTGGTAGGATGAGAAGTTGAGCTTCACTGCCCATGTTGAAAGCCTTGTCTGGTAACTCAAGCCTGTCTGTGTTGAACTATGGTTTCCTGTCTGTGTTGAACTATGGTTATACAACATACAGTGCAGTCCATCAGTATTGGACAAATGGTAATAATAAACTATTTACAGTATGTTCAAGCCTCAAGCCCTACATGGAAGGCTTTTGACTGTGTGTATCACAAAGCACTGTGTGATATCAACACTTAGATATGTCTAACTTACCATTGTGATATTTACAGTGCTTTAGGGTGGACAGCAACATGTAGCACTGGTATATTCTTGTTTATGAGGTCCTTTTAGAAAAATTGCTGTGGGATCTGTCCTCTCTTCTAGTTTGAAATGAAAACACATCCAATCTCAGTTTACAAGCTTGTTTATTGCTAACACCCCCACAAACATTCTTAAACAGAGCTTGTATTTTTTTTCTAGCTCCGCCCATTTTCTCAATTCCCTCTTAATTCCCTCGTAAGGCAACCAAAAACTCCAGGACCTAGTGTCCCTAGAGGGGTTCAAAGGTCAAATGGATGAACAATTTGTTGAGACATGGACAGTAAATGTTTTTAGTTGTCATCCAGTCTCATTAGTTGTGTTATGTAAGAAAATGACTACACACATACTAATACACACACACTCACTACACACGTGCCTGCAGGCACACGGACACATCCACTGTTTGTTTGCTATTGTATTTGTGCTGTTGTCAGTGTCATCTGTCTCCGTTATCTGTTTTGTACATTTTTATGATCATTTTCTCACCCCAGACCCTTCCCCACATGAGGTCTTGCGCCTCTTACCGGACTGCCATTGGGAATAATAATTTATTCTTAATGCACTTCCCTGGTTTAATAAAGCTTAATAACAGTAAAAATTCTAACAATAATATTGACAATATGAATAGATGGATGATGTACCTTGGATGTGACTTTCAATTTTATCATTTGTTTTCAATTGACTGGAAAATATGTTTAACTGTCATACACTGCCTACAGTGAACTTCCTGGAATATACAACACTTCCTTGTGAGTAGAGATGGTTCTCCAGGGCTATCTTTCTCACATGTCCCTTCCGCTTTCCTTATCACTCTCTCTCCTCATATCCTCCATTATACAACTTGACACAATCTGTCTTGTTTCCTCTTAAATGTTCTGCCTCCCCCATCCCCCTTCTCCCCTCTGTCTCATTTCTCACCACCCCAAAGTCCTGTGTGAAAATTGTGATATTAAGTCAGTGACCCGGTGCATTTTAAACGCTTGCCTTTACCCCCGCCTCCAGCCAACATAGCGAGACTAGATAAGCGAACAGGCATGGAAGCCCAATCTCTCAGGCATGGTGCTGAATGATGGACATTAATTAAAAGTTAGCTAATAACCTCTTCACACCTGACATTTCAACAGGGAGGTCCTGGACACCATTATCTACATATAGATTAAAATATGTAATTGGCATGGAGATAGGGTTAGGAGGATCGCGAAAGGAAGAGAAAAAAATCCCTGGCCATCACCTAACCATTAAGTGTTATATCTGAGTGACACTGTGATTTTGCTTCTCTGGCTAATGCGACAGGAATTGAGCCGAACTAAAATGCTAAATGAATGAAGCCTATCTCACTGCGGTTATTACCGGGGCAAACACTGGCCACGGAAAATAACTTTAATTTCATAATAATTGCTAAATGGACGTGACTCATTAAAGACACAATGTTAAGAGTGAAAAGAGAGGGGGGACTCTGGAAAAACTATTCTATGAAACAGATTATGTATTTTTGTGTCTTGTGGGAATAGTCAAGCAAACTTCTTACTGATTAGCTGTGTGTGTGTTTGTGTGTGTGTCTGTGAGCGCATTGCATTTTGGGATTTGCAGTCTGACAGTGTGACAGGAGCAACTAATGTTGCCCTAGGAGATGCCCTAGTAGATGCCCAAGGAGATGCCCAAGGAGATGCCCTTGTAGATGCCCTAGTAGATGCCCAAGGAGATGCCCTAGTAGATGCCCTAGTAGATGCCCAAACAGATGCCTAATGGAAGACCAGTGGATGCATATGCATACTTTCACACATTCATACTATCCATATTCAAAAATGGCTTCTTTGGAGAATGGGAGTTTCAGATGACTTTTTACTCGAGGTGTACATGCTTCTACATGGGAAAACGCTACAGTTGTTGCGGATTTCATAATGGTATTAAAGAGCTGTTGATCTGGCAACCTGTCAGTTACTGCTCAGATGTGTTAATTGCTAGACGTCCTGCCGGTCCTGTTCGCTGGCCTTTCTGTACAGAACAGATTTCCTTGTCAAATTACAATTATGCCAAGGAAGTAGGAACCTGTGCCTGGAATGTATTTAATGAGACACTTGTCCTAATAGTGCCTTGCGACTTGGACTTGTAATGTTATGGTGGAATCCTAACCAACTGCCCAATTAACCAAATCTTCCTCTCACATTAGGTAAATCCAGATGTTTCAGGATTTATAACAGCATAGCATCATATAAGCTAGCTAGCTAATGCAGGGTAGCGCTAACTAGCTAGGCACTATATCTACAATTGACCAACACACCATTCATGGTTTTGACAGCCAGCCAAAGTAGAAACTAGTGTCTGTTAGATTTAACTCTAATCCATATATCCTATCTTTTCTATTTGCTGAGCGAACATTGCCCAGAAAAGATTATTTATATAATTATAATCCAAACCCAACATCTATTCACTTTGTGATGCGCTCAGGTCCAAATGCCACTTGAAAAGCAAGGTAGTTGCTTTTCCAGTTCAGTTGAATTTTTTATTCATTAAAATGTTTATGCAGTCACCAATCAAATGCAGAAACTCTTTAGCTGGCAGGCGAATATATCTGGGGTTTCATATCTCTTTCTTAAATCTATAGATTCATATCCTACGTTTCAGTTGGGAGTTGACATACATTTGACGTAAAGCATTCATAACTCCAAGACTAATTCCAACAACACTGTGTGTACAGATGAGGCTCACATTAGAGTAATCACTCAGTGCATATTTGGCTCCCCTAAATTGTAAGTGCTAACACATTTCTGGATTTTCAGTCACGAGGGCTCAGTTCAGCCAGGGTAGAAGAACATTCTACAATACCTTCCAGCAGCATATTTACACTGATCTCTATCACATGTCTGAAGTAGAGCTGCCTGGATTTTATAATACTACTATAACACACTTCAGGCTATTGTGGTGAACTGAACCGTCATTGAAATGAACCTGCTCTGTAACAGTGATACTGTCTTGCACCGCGCATGCGTTAAGTTGGCTGGCATTGTATTCAGCAAGTATTTTGGTATTCGTTTCTGAAATGCTAATATAGCTGTGATACATGGGACCAAGAGCCGTTGCCAAAGCGGACTCAGGCTTCTTAAAAGGTTAATTATCCAGGACCAGGTTGAAGTTTTTCTGTTTCTTTCCTACCCCATTCCCTACTCACATTCTAGTTGGTCTTGCATGCTCCTGACTCCACCATTAGATGTCCCTGTTGCCTCAGTGTTAAACATTGAGCGTGCTATTGTGGTGATCTGTGTTGTGGTGGCATCCTGCCCATATGTCCATGACCTGTCTCCCTAGAGCCCGAGCTCATCCATCATGTCCAGAGGTGCAAGTCCCTCCAACACCCAAATCAGAAGAAAACACCCAGCTATTTTCTCATTTTTCCCTCTTTCTCAGATAAAGGGATCACTTTACTGTTTACACTGCAGGACTGGTGTTGTTAACAGGTGTAGGGTAATGGGATCTCTACTGGCAGCCAGGCACTGAGAGGGTCATTCTCACTCTGCTCCACCTCCCTCCTCTACACACACACACACGCACACACACACACACACACACACACACACACACATATGTCTGATGGATTAC
>JACXGI010010265.1:12223-28115 GCA_016801175.1 Esox masquinongy
CACACAGCCAACCACACAGCCCCCCACACAGCCAACCACACAGCCCCCCACACAGCCCCCAGACAGCCAATCACACAGCACAGCCACACAGCCCAGCCAAGGGAAAGGAAGGGAAGGAGTGCATCAGTGCTGTGACTTCCTAAGTAGCCAGCTTGAAAACCCAGCCTGGCTACAATGCTCTGCACCTGTGGGTGCACCAAGACTAGGCCTAATTCCCATACTAAACAGACAGAGGACAGGGCAGAGCAACGGAGGGCAATCATGACTGGCATCAAGTATTCAACCTATCAGACTTGAGCAAGTAAATAATCTCGAGTTTTCTTGCTCCTCCTGCCATTTTGTTTCAGTTCTGCCATTTTGGCTGCTCAGTCTCTCTTTTCTCCCACCCTTCCTCCGAAGTACCCCTCCCCTTTACATATGTTTAATTCCTCTCTCCCAAAAATCCTCCCAGCTGCAAGGCAGATGTTCAAACTTTCTTTTACTTTTTTTTCTTTCTGTATCAGTGCCACTCTCCCTCTTTGCCCCTCAGACCTCTTTCACTGAAAGGACAGGAAGGCAGTTTACGACAATTGACTTCCAGAGTAAGATGATGTTTTTTTTACATAAACTCCTAACATAAAATATATGAGTCTATATGTTTATTGAGTGGCATATCAATACAAAGGTACAAACATATGAGTACATAATAAATGAAATCAACACCATATGCCTGTTTTTTACATTTATTTTAATATTATGGCTCTTCGACCAGAGGATAATGAGTGAGGTAATATCAATGTAAAAGGTGCAGTATGTGTAAGTGCCAACAGCTTTGACCCTTTGACCCGAAGTTAATGAGGGAAATAGATATTGTCCTTGTGAATCTCTCAGGGGCCCACTAGGGGAGTAATAAGACTTCCCTTATCAGGTTCGCTGGGCCTGGAGAACTTTACCAGAAGCTTAATTGCCAGAATATGATGTGTAAGCAATTGCTGACCAAAGTACTTATGAATGTGCATGAAAAGCTAAAGTGACCTTTGACCTTTTCCAGGCCCACCAGCTTCAAAACACCTTGTCCCATTCATAGTAACACACAAAAAAGCTTGTATCCTGGTTTTGAGAAACCTGGAAATGTCCTGTGTAGCACATTTGGTAGAGCATGGCTTAGCTGGCGTGTAAAAATCTCATCCCGTTTCATGTTGCTGTTCACTATCTCGTACAGTTTTACATAGTATCACAGGGTTTGGTGTGATGACATTTGCATCTGATTGTCAACTAATCAAAATTAAAAAGTAGAATAGCCTACCTGCACACCTTTGATTCACCATTATTATTTTGCTAGCATACGATATCCGTTTATGTTATATTCATCCAATCCTTTAGATTTAAAATAATACAATATTGGTTGTATTGCATTTAACCCACATTGATTTGACTGTATTTTCATTTATATCGGTTCAACCATTTAGGCATTACAGCACATTTTGTACACAGTCCCTCCATTTTAGGGTACAATGTTTTTTTTAGGCATTTGACTGAATTATAATATCACAGACAACCTGTTACACACAGTCCGTGTACTCCACAGAATATAGTGCATTCTCATGTTCTCAAGAGACTGAAAAAAAACAAACATATTTCTCAACTTCTGTTACCAAAATAAAAATAACATCTGGCGTATCATTTTAGTCAAAGATATTCAGAATTCTTTAGTGAATTTTGTTTCAGGCTATAGGTTGTAGAACTACTGTCAAGAATTTAAATATTATGTTGTTCATCGATAAAAGGGACACTCAGACAGGAACGTCCCCATACTGTCTGTGCTCCGTTGCTGTTTCATGCTACCCTGCGCAATTGAACCAAATTATGTGCCGTTGAAACAGGGTGCCCATTGGCTAGTTGAGCTAGTTTTATTCACACCTTCCCAGCTGTGTTAATGTTGGCCTTAAAAACACCTTGGGCTGACCAAAAAACATCCCCAAAAAAACGCCCTGGCTCCTGAGAAGGATATCATAGATTCATGTTATTTTATTCTGCAAAAGATCTTAACAGGGATAGGATTTATTATCCGGGATAGTGTTCTCATGAAAACGTGGTCACTGACCTCATATAATGCTGACCACACAAATACATCAGTAATGGCAGGCAGCAGCAGAATACTGATCTCTATAATTGCCATAAGGCAAAGCCGAACATACACTATAATCAATCTGTTGGACACAAGCCAACCAAATAACTCAGGACCAAGAAGGTTGAAACATAATCTAACTTCTGAAAATCCCCCCTAACAAAATTTTTCATGATTGTAAATTATTTCACAAAATAATGAAATTGTCCAATTTGTCTTGGGTATCTTTTATTACCCCAGTCTATGTTCTTGGCAGGGATAGTTTGCAATAGGGGACCTTGGTAAAAAGGGGGGAGGAAGTGTTTATCAACATGTAGAGTCAATTAATCCCTGTTTATGGCTTTGTTTTAGAGTGTAAACGCTGAACAATCCAGCCCTGATGCAAAGGCCCGCCAACCGTCATCCTTTACCCCCTGACCTCCCATTCTTTCTCTCACACTCAGTGTCTCTCTCCCACTTTCTTCTCTTACCAAAATCACTCTGTCCCCAGGATACACTAAGATGAATTGGCCAAATGACAAATGCTGATTATTTGAGAATGATTCTAATGTTGTTCCCTTCGCTACTGCGATACTTGCTAATAGATACAATTATGACCAAACTGGAAAACCCATTCTGATGTCGACTTAAAACCTAGAGGGAGGGGACAGGAAAATGCAGCTTTGTTTATATGAGGCTCGAACTTCTACAAGTATCCTGAATTCCTTTAGTTTACCTGTCAATTTTCCTTCAGTGTACCGCACCATATGCTTCCCTGTTTCCTCACTTTTATTATTGCATTGGAAAATGATTTGTCTCAGGGGGACAAATGGAATCAATTCTCTGTAAAGACTTGTAATCATGTCAGATCTACAACAATCATTGCTTTTTCATTGGAAAGATGTGTGGACTTCTCACGTAAAACAAGAAGCTACACAGTACTGTGATTATTAATAGAAGTAATGATCAATACTGGGTTTATTTCAAATCTCCAAGACAAGTCCACACAGATTTTAATACAGTATGTATATTTTGAATCCAGACGCCTGACAGTTATTTTGTTCATCGAACATCCTGCTGAAAGCCATTTCACAACATTTGCATCATTCCTTTCATGTCTAGACATTATATGGTTATTTTTTTTCTATTCCTACTACGACTAAAAAAAACCTACATCTGACAGTCTAGTATGTCATATCCTAGGAGAGGAGTACTTGACTGAAGTCACAATGTAGACAGTACAAAGCATGTTCATTGGCCCTTATTCATGAAGGTGTAGCTATTACTGACACATTTCCTTATAGGAACAAATCACCAGAAGGGAATGGAGGAGGATCTACGTATGGTGGTGTCTGCAGCTTTGTGCTACAGTACTGTATTCATCTGGTCTGAGATTACAGCTGTGTGATATTCAAATCCAGGGGGGCTGGACAGTTTTCATGTCCCCACTGAGAATCCTAAAGATCTAGAAACAATGTTGTTTCCCCTACCTCATGCAGGTGGTCACTAGGGAATTGTTGAGGAGGGGAGATTGCTGTCCTACTGAAACTATTACTTACATCTATATACTGCAGGATGTATGTGAGAAGCGAGAACATAAAAACACCCCAAACTTTAGAACAACAGTGACATATTAAGCAGAGAGAGAAATACAGGGAGAGAGGGGGAGAAAGAGGGAGAGAGAGAATCTGTTTTTCTTGTGCACTCAGCAGTCTGGTTTGGCTTTCAGTCTTCCTGGCGATAGATAGTGTTGTGATGTCTGGAGCTGATGAAGTATTTCTGGGACAGTTTAATTTGTCAATTTATGGCCTGTGCCTTCACAGTGTACCCTCCTCTCCAGACGTCTAGGCTGTAAGAGCCCATACACGGCTCACAATCCACACACCATAGGCCTTAACAACCTGCAACACTAATTTACAGTTCTTTCTCTGCTGGTTGAAACGTGCTTTTGTTTGTATCATGGGTTGGTTAGACTATAATGCCCTATTATGTGCTCTCTCATTACAGAACTCTGCTCTCCATGCCATTATGTCACCTCCGGTTGGATGGTACTGAGGAAACAGAGGTGTCTCGCAAGGAAGTGACGTTAGCAACAAGTCGACAAGCTGAAGCACAACACTGCCAGAGGTTATGTAGGTGGGGGGTGTTCGTGCGCATGTGTGTGTGGAGTGTTTCAGCGCTCTGTAGCTAATCTTGTGTATTCCTCCACTGCCTTATTAGGACGGATTTACAGCACAGCCAGGTTAGTAGGCAGGCAGGAACACAGACACACACACACACGGATGGAAGAGTGTGCGCACACACACACACACACACACACACACACACACACACACACACACACACACTGCCCTGACTTTCTACCTTTCTCCTTTACTCCCTCTCCCTCTCATTCTCCTGCAGTGCACAGACAATGGAGCCCTGGAGAATACCGGCTTGTGCTGAATTATTCAAATCAGCAGTGGCAGCAAGCAAAGGAGGGAGCCAAGGAGGGAGAGGAGAGACAGGAAAGGTAGAGGGAGTGAAGGTAGAGAGGTAGAGCAAGCAAGAGAGAGTAAGAAAGAGTAAGCAGAGGGAGAGAGAGAATATGGTAATGTGGGTAGTGAGAGAAAGATTTTTAACGAAAGAGAAAAAGAGCGTGAGAGAGTGTGAGAGGAGGAAAAAGGAATGGGTGGAGGTGGTGAATTCTATTGTCTTACTACATGCAAATAGCACCCTGCTTTCTTTTCACCTTCCCAATGTAACTTTGGCTCATCCTCCTCCCCTCTATCTCCCTGTGAGTCACCCTATGCCCTTCACCACTTCATTAATACACATCTGTGCTCCAGCCCTCCCCACCATGATACCACCATACTCCCTGTGCTAACAGTAAGGAGCAAGGGAGAGGGGAGGGGAAGATGATGCTGGAAGGGGATGGACGGCCTCGACAGCCGCACTCTGTTGGCATGAGGAGAATGTACCGGTAATTAGCCACCACCATTACAGACAAAAACCCCAAGAAGAAGAAGAAAGAAGAAATCTGTGCGCTTTGAAAAAACAAGGCTCCTGCCAGCCTGTGTTCCCTGAAGGAGAGACCTGGGCATGATGGTGTGGTACACTGTGGTCTACAGCCCTGGAACAAAGGGAGAAAAGGAGAGCTAGTGTGTGCGTGAGGGCTAATATGCGTACGTGCCAGTTTGTGTCTGTGCGTGTGTACATGGTAATGTGTGTGCTTGTGTGTGTGCATTCACATAATAATCTCAAGACTTGTCATATGTGGTGGAGCCTACATCATGCACACACAGTAAAGGTGCATTGAGATCAAGTGCTATTTCAAAAGGTGAAATGTTAATTCTGGACTCTTCTTCCTTTGAGAATAGTTTTTTTCTGGTAGGAGGATGGCCACTATTAGCTTGCCTAGGGGATAAGGTTATGGTAAGGATTAGGGTTTAATGGTAAGTAGCATTTAACATTTAACATACCACATGCACCATATTGATGTGCAATAGTATAAAAATCAAAATTCCCAATGCAAAGCTACACCTCACGTTTGAATCTTCAGATATCCGATGTGGAGTGTGAGTAGAGCTTGGAGAGCACACAAGCAGCCAGCCAATTCCATACAATGTAAATAAATGTCTTCAAATGTACACATTGTTGTGCCATAAACAATGGTTTCAATATACATCTTTGCCAAAGTACAAGCAAATACTTATGAATTTACTGTAACAAATAAGATTGCGAATCAACTAGCCTGCTAGCTGAGCAATTTAAAATACCACTGCATGACTCTGTAAGTGGCTTTCAACACATAGTTAACCAGCTTAATAATTCACAGCTGCATAAACGATTTGAGCCAAAAGTGAACCATAATTCCTGTAATAGCTTGCATAACATCAGTCCACATGTTATGTAAAAAATATATAAATGCAATCATCTTAGCTAGCCAGCAAGCTAGTCAGCCAGGTAATGTCATTTATGTAGTTAACAAAACACCTTGATTTAAAAAACCTAACAACCTTAATGAAGTAACTGGGCCCACTATCCCTGCCTGTCCTGGTGTGACTCGTCAGAAACCTCTCCAGATCTTGGTTGATCTCAACTCTTGGTTGATCCTCTCCAGTCTACCTGATTGAGACCGGATTCCAGATGGGAGACTGACCATAACCCCCAGCTTTTCCATGAAGGCTTTCCACACTCTTGATGTGAATTGGTGGCCACGGTCAGAGATGACCAGAGTAGTCCATAGTGCCAGAAAACCTGCTGGAACAGGGCCTTAGTGACTTGGGTGGCAGTGGAGAGACCAGAGAGAGGGATGAAATGGCATTGACTTGGAGAACCAGTCCTCAACAACTACAAAAGTTGTAAACCCATCAGACAGGGGAAGATCAGTGACAAACTGTATTGATACATGGGACCAATGTCGCAGAAGCACAGGAACAGGGAGGAGAATCCCTGCTGGGCCTTGTCGGGGCGATTTGGTCTAAGTACGTAGGGAACAGGATCTGATGTACCAGGCAACGTCCTGTGCCAAGGTGGGCCACCATTACTTAGATCTGGAAAGGAGCCCCCTCGGAGTTGTAGATCACGAACCTTGGCGACATGATAGAATATAGCGAAACCAGGTAAAGAAACCTTGCTTGGCGTGGGTTCAGCCATCTCGCTCCTCGTGTATACTCTAGGTTCTGGTGATCTGTCAGGATGAGGAATGTCTCCTAGATGCCCTCCAGCCAGTGTCTTTACTCCTTAAGTGCCAACATCACCGCCAAGAGCTCCTAGTCGCTGATGTGGTAGTTTCTTTATGCGGGGGAGAACCGGCAGTAGAATTCGGCCAACCTGAGATGTATAAGCCCCTTTTTGATGGTGGGGACTGGCCATGACCTGACTGCCTCCACCTTCTGTTCCTTTATCTTGACCCCCTCTGAGCTGATCCGGTAACCCAAGAACGAGACTGCCGTGTGATGGAACATGCATTTTTCTTCATTTATGTAAAGATGGCTCCACAAGAGGCATCCCAAGACCACCTGGCAGGTTCCTTCAGAGTGGTCAACTAAACCAGGTGTCATCATTACCAGGTGTCATCATTACCAGATGTCATCATTACCAGGTGTCATCATTACCAGATGTCATCATTACCAGGTGTCATCATTACCAGATGTCATCATTACCAGGTGTCATCATTACCATATGTCATCATTACCAGATGTCATCAATATACATGACCACCTGATGTCCCAGCATGTCCTGGATCACCTCATTCACAAACGCCTGAAACATTGACGGTTCATTGGTCAGCCCATAAGGTGTCACCAAATACTCATAGTGTCCACATGTTGTGCTGAAGGCCGTCTTTCACTAATCCACCTACAGGGGTGTCGACACTGTCTCTGTCCTCTGGGTGATGGTCGAAGACCGCCTTGAACAGACGCTGAAGTGGAATAGGCAGAGAGCTTCAAATTCCTCTGTGTCCACATCACCAACAAACTAACATGGTCCACAAACACTCTGACAGTGTTTAAGAAAGCGCCTTAGTGCTTCTTAGTCTGTTGGATGCTGTAAAGACTTCGCAAAGGTCTCCAGATTGTGAAACAGTTCCACAGCTGCAGCATCAAGAGCATCTTGGCAGGCTACATCACGTCTTGGTCTGGGAAATGCAATGCTCTTGGTCACAAGGCACTTCAGTGAATTGATTATCAAATGTCTCTTTTTGCTCCATTCTTGCTGTTTGTACTCACAAGACTTTGCCCACACTCCACACAAATACTTGTTCATACATACCATGTAGAAATATGTCAACGCTGTACACACATACGTACACACACTTCAAATACATAAACAGACACACTCCACTTATTCAACACTCTTTTAGTGTTGAATGCAATGTATTGCATAAAAACATTTACCATGTGACAACAACATGTTTTAAACGTAGTGACTGCATTCAGTTTTATAACAACTGAGTTATACTGTACAGAACCCCACGATTGCACCCGACTGAATATAATCTCCACTAATTGACCAATTGACACTCCCACAAAAAACACTGCATAGCTAAAAACTGTAAACCATGTCATACTTACATTTTCCTACTGAAGAGAACTGGTCACCTCCTCGAGTTTGACTCCTCTCTTGGTTTCTTCCTAGGTTAATACCTTTCATGTACTTTTTCCTAGCCGCTGTGATCAACATTTTATTTTAGGGTATTATGCTGGTAATCCGTATAGCACTTTGTGGCAATTTCTAATGTACATAAGGCTTTATGAATGAAACTTGTTTGAGGAATTTTCTTAATGACATGTATTAAAAAAAATGTCAACCATGTGACATTCTTCTTTTCCCACTCCATGCAATGTCCCTTAATTAAGTTTTTCTATGACATCATGTTGGTATGTGCTGAGCTGAGATTTTGATCTATAACCCCAGTTCTGGCATCATTAGTAAGAGGGCTTGGTAATTTATTGATGTGAGTGAGGCATGTGTGGCAAGGACACTGAATGCTAAAAGAGAATTAACAACAATGTCAGCAGCACTGAGTAGAGAAAAGCATTGCACTGTCCTTTTGTCTTTTACTGCAGAGAGAATTAAATGGTCTCTAGTCTTACAGGAAACACAAAAACGATTAAATGGTTGTGTCGATATATGTCAGAGCTGGTCAGTGAAGCCATCTCTCCCTTCTGTTCCTTCCCTAGCTGAGCAGGGATGAATGACCACAGTACTCTTTCTGCCAATCGAGTCATACAAAAATACCACAGAAGAGACTATTGATAACAAGCAGCTCGCATCAGTGAGTCAAGCAGAAGAAAGAAAATGTGTGTGAAAGTGAAAAAAGTCCAGGGGAAAAAGAACAAAGTGGAAGAAAGAAAACTCAAGGGAGAAAATGAGTAAGTTATTATATGGAAGGTAAGAATGTTCGAATTAAAGATAAAACACGCTGAAATGGTCCAACCACTCCACTCCTCTTCAAACAGTGCTTCCACACTATCACTGATGCGATGAGGCCTAGCTGCATGGGCTTAGGATCGATCCAGTCGCTTTGCCTCAGAGAGGCAGAATGTCCAGCCATGCAAAGACCCAGGAGAGCCTAGACACAGGTTTGGCTCTGTTTGACACGCTCCACACTCCCTGCAGCGCAGCAGCCAGGCTGCCCAGACCTCCCTTTATCCCCAGGCTCTGTCTGGAGTGTCAGCCTTGCTGGGCCCACTGGGAGATGGGTTTGGCAGCATCGGCCACAGGGCTCAGATGAACTGCTGATGGGTCCTTCTGCCCAGCAGCCCCACGAGGCCAGGGCAGACGGATAGGTGGTGGTAGCCAGGTGTGTTTACGGGGTTTTGGACAAGCAGAGAAAGACAGAGAGAAGAAGTAGAGTATTTCCGATATTAAAATGCATAGACATCTTTGGGTTCTGTACAGACTAGTGTATGTGAATGGAGTTGAGCAGTCAAAAATCGCACTCAGAACTAGCGGAACAGTCCTTCGTGCATTTCTTTGGGCGCTAAACATAAATTTTCAAGCACCACTTAAATATGCTTAACATTCAGAGAAAAATGAATTTGCAGCTCCGTATTCACTTCATAAATGTTTTATTTAAAAATATTATTTAACAACTACCCCATCTACTTTTGTGTATATGTAGTCTACCATTAGAAATGGACAGATGGCAACCACTCCAAAATGTTTAAAATCTGCTATGTTTCTAGCCTAAGTACATACATTCCACTCCTTGCTCCACTCCAGATCCACTCCACCTCTTTACTATGGTATAGACACACACAAAGCAAAGCACAGTCTATAAGATACAGTGTTGATTTACACTGGGGAACAAGAAAGGTACACTGATTAGGACCACACATAAATAACATGAAAGAATTTGAAACAAAAGCTGTAATGACAAAAAAATTTAATAGTTTTGGCAATTATACAATTGTTGTATTATGTAAAAACCTTCCAAGAGCCCATTTTGTTATTACATTGCTGTGGAATGAGGTTGTTATAACCATTTTTTTAAAAATTAAAAACATTTGTTTGGCATATGTTATCATCTAATCCAATGGCATTAGAAAAGTGATCACGTGGTTTTCTTTATTGAGTCCATACATTCAAAGGTGGTCGTAAAACTGTGATTTTGCGTAGAGCTAAACTTCAGTTCTCACGCATTTTCAGTACACATTTTGGTCTCGCTTAGCCCTAATTTTGGTGTAATAATTCGGCAGATGGCGTACAGCCTGGGGATTCCTCTTCCCTTTGCATCCAGCAATTTTTACACCCAAACGCAGGCGGTGAAGATACAACCAGCCGCAGCATTATCCTCTCTGGAGAACTACGTGGAGGGCTCCTGGGGTGCCCCCCTCCATGTACAGGCTTCAGTGAAGGGGTTTCTACATTTCACTGGGGTGGAGGGAAGGGAGAGGACTGTCACTGAGGGTCAGGCCCGGCGCCACGAGGGGGCAAGAGGGGGCTTAGCCCCCTCAATTGAATTTTCTGCCGCCCCAGTTTAAGTTTTAAATACTCTATAGAAAAATTGTCAAAAAAAGATTAGCCCATTTGCCATTATTTTTCTGCCCCTTCTGTCACTTTGTCCTGGTGCCGAGCCTGCTGAGGGTATTACAATTTCTTTCTCTCTCTGTTCCTGTGTGCTTAGAAAACCACTACACTTAACTACCTCAGCAAGGAGGCTAAAACTGGGTCATCGCTGGATTAGCAGAAGAATAATACGAATCATTACTGCAGATCCATACAAAAAAATTACTCACAGACCACAGAATAAATCTTTGCCATGGCCATCCCAATTCCCTGACCTATACTGCATTGAAAACATGTAGGGTGAGCTGAAGAGGGGAATCCACAATCAAGGACCAAGAACTCTGAAGGATTTGGAGAGATTCTGCATGGATGAGAGGTCTCAGAGCTTTTCAGTGGAAGATCAAGCCAGTAAACAACAGTTACATTTTATGAAGCCCTTTTTGCTTATCTTTACCAAGGTTACTAATCACGGTGGGCATGTACCTATTTGTCAAATATATATATATATATATATGTAAATTATGTAAATTCCAATACAAAAATAACCTACCCTAATTGGGCAACTCAGGTGGTTGGTTTACATGTTTGGGTTGCATTCTCCATCATTTTTTCAGTCATGCAAAAAAAATTTTTTATTTATGCAACATAAATGTACTAATTTACTTCTCCATGTGTCGGCAACAATAACATTCTTATCAAAGCATACCTATATATTGTGATCCTTCAAAAAAATCTGATTAGTTCATGTTAGTTCATGTATTGGGAAGCTTTCTGGTTTACTGGAATGAGACCTATTACACCCCAGATCACTAAATAACTAAAGCAAAAACATAATGCAGGAAGCAAAGTGGATGCTTCCGGAGCAGTGTTTTGGTAATTAAAAGGGCTCCTCAGTCTTTGAGAACGTTTTGAAAATAGGACCCTATGTAACAGGAATATTACTCAATGTTCTTGGCACATCCCCTCTAAACTGGGTTGTGAAGCAGAAGTTTGAATGTGGTCGTTTGGCTCAGCGGGCTGCCGGGCTTGGGGTAATCAGGGTTTTGGGAGTCTAATAAGACCAATTAAGTCCTAATTATAATGTAAACACATTCTGCTGCCAAAACCAGAGGCCCCAGAGTGAAGGCTCTGCATCGGGGCAGGTCCCGCAGCTTAGCCTCCAGCATCCCACTGCAGAACAGCACGGCCCACAGACACAGCCAGATGACACAGCACAAAAACTAAGAACTACACTGTACAGTGACAGGATGCCATGCAGTCACTTAGCTAGAAACACTGACTTACAGTACATGCACTTAGACATACAGCACTGATACTCAGACCTGGATAATTAACTCATGTGCTTAAAAACTCTTATACAGAAATGTTAATCTATATGAATGTAATGTAATGAAATACGTGTAAAAGAGAGCTGAACAATGGCATCAGCTGCCCCTTCTCCCAAACATCTGTTGGTTTGTGATTGCAGAGATCGAGTGGAGGAGCAGAAAGTTGACAAGATGTCACTGAGAAGGCAGCTTCCAGGATCAGTACATAACATTCAGGTCAGTGTCACCATGATCTGCTGTTCCGTCAAAGGAAAAATAGACTTCCACCGTCTCAATATGCCACAAATTTTGTTTTGTCTCTTTTTGGCTATTGCTCTGTGATCTTGTTCTGATTGCTCTGTGATCTTGTTCTGATTGCTCTGTGATCTTTCACTCTCTCTATTTCACACACGCTCACATATCTAATTGTAAATACTGGTCCCATGATGGTTCTTAGCATTTATTGATGTGCTCCACCATCCCTTTTGCCTGTAATGTATGTTGTCTGGTCTGTTCCTCCCCTCATGACCCTGGTCCTTCATCCTGGGCCTTTGCTGCCCTCCTTGGTCCAGTCAGTCTGCCACATAACTAGCCTAATCGTCACGTCACTTCTTATTACCCATTTCATCCCTCACTCCGTGCTTTCTGCTCATGGACTAGTGCCCAGCCAGCTGCTCCTCAGGTGGGGGTAGGTGGGGACAGGTAATGATAAGGCAGGGTGTCATGGTCCACATTCCAGAATCTTGAGAATTACATGATCCCTGTGTCCATTCGCAAAGCGTGGCCTGTATAGGAACGCCCCGCGATTGGCCAAGGTGCGATACTGTGTCATGTGAGATGACTGATGAGCAAAGAGTAAAGATAGCAAAGATACAGTGTACAAAACCTCATATTTTCAACAAAAGTAGTTTATATGCACAGCATGCCACTAGCATTCACTCTATCAATGGCAGCTGATTTTCTGAAAACAAGGCTGAGTAAATGAAGAATACATTTGAACAGCATGATGATAAGAGACAGCTTTGGTTCTGTCTCATTACTTTAGTAAATGTAATCCCCAGTGCAAACAGATTACCCTCTTCTGCCTCTCTCTCTCCCTTCCCTCTGTCCATCCCTGTGGCTTTATGTGTTTCTTGCTTTTTTATACATTCACAATATACTGTAGCTGGGCTTGACGACTTCCCCACCCCCTATTCCTCTCCTACTGCATAAAAATATATTCAGTAAATGAGCCAGCGAACGGTGGTCATGGTTGACTGGTCGTAGCTAAAGCTTAGGCAGTGTCCAGGGGAGAGGGAGGGGAGAGGCAGCGGTCTGGGAGGATTAGAGCCTTTCACAGCCACCAAGACCTCACCTCCTG
This sequence comes from Esox masquinongy, assembly GCA_016801175.1. Taxonomy (NCBI): domain Eukaryota; kingdom Metazoa; phylum Chordata; class Actinopteri; order Esociformes; family Esocidae; genus Esox; species Esox masquinongy. The sequence continues at coordinate 25,476 of JACXGI010010265.1, forward strand.
ACATTTCTGAAATGTTACTCTAGTGTGACCTCATGTGTTTTGTAGGTTTACAAAGGAGTGGGGTGAGGGAGGATCAAGATGTTGTTCGTCTACATTGGATGGTGAATCACTGGAGCGTTACGAGATACTATTCAAGATGAAACTATTTTGATGCTAATAACACGTGCTCACTTTTCTGTATGGAGGTCAGCGGTCCAGTGTCCAGTTTGTGGTGGTTTATTTGAAACTGTTATAGGTGTGTGTGTGTGTGTGTGTGTGTGTGTGTGTGTGGTTATACAGAGCAAATAACTACAAACAATAATGAGCACATATTTACGGTTGAAAATTAAATTCCATTTAGAGTAGAAAATTGCATTCATATATACAAATTTGTTGCTGCCATTAACTGTTTATTCATAACAAGGAAACTTAAAAGAACATTTCACCTACATAATGCACTAATTACTAATGTTAGCAATAATACATTTGTGTCGTAAATATACAACATCTCATCTACAATGAGCAAATTACAATTTTGTGGTATAATCACAAACTGTACAGACATCCTTTGTATTTATCTGTTTATAAAATACTAAGTTTCAAGATTCATAGCGAACATGGATACCGTCTATCTAACAAAATGACTATCAGAGATTGCATAGAAATACTGATTAGCAGGCAAAATAAACTGTAGTTATTTTTTAAACACCAACGTTGATCATGCCCATGCGTTGTTCTGTGCTTAGGTGTACTAATTAAAAGCAGCTGCAAAAAAAATGCTAATCTTCGTTTCGTTTGCATAGCAGATTACATAAAGGCAATTGTTCTTTAAACGCTGATGTTTTGTACAATGCGTGCATGCTATTCCTTAGCACTTATCCTGCCACAGTTGCCAGAAACACCAACATTAACACATATTTACCAGTAGGAATAACTTTTTCCAATGTCATTTAATTTTGACAAGCCAAATCATGCTTTCCCAACTTTCTGTGATTTAGTACAACAATGATGCCACTGTTTGCTGTACTAAATGTTCAGACAGTATCCAGAATAACAGCAAAGTAACCATATCTAAAAAGAGTACATTTTACACTATAGTACATTGCTAGCCACAGACCTCACTAGTCATTTCCCACAGGCATGATTTTCAGTAAGTAACACTAATCAATTGCTGTTTTAACGACAGTAACCATTGCTAAAGAGTAGGCTATACATTCTACAGCACCACAGATACTACATTTATAACCTAGTTAGTTAATTCTCACAGCCACGGTTTGTTTAATGTTTCATTTGCCTAGCAGCTTACATACAGGCCATTGTATTGTCCACACTGACAGGTTGAACATACTGAGTAGGCTACCTTAGCAATTTTCCAATTGCCAAAAAATCTAAGGAGACCATTTGCTGTAGTTTTGAAAGTGAAACGTATTCCCATTCTTGCTTGATATAGAATTTTAGCTGCTCAACAGTTCGGGGTCTCCTTTCTCATATTTTTCATTTCATAATGTGCCAAATGTTTTCAATGGCTGACAGGTCAAAGAACCTGGCAATGTTGTATTCCTCAATATAAAGTATTAATTTAATGTAATTTTCGCGATATAATTCTTATTTCAAATAAACAGGTACTTCCTGTGTTTAATCCATTCTTTCGGGAAGAATAAGTGTATACATCACAGTAAATGATAGTCTCCACTAGCTAGAAAGCAAGTTACCTATTTCGTCTTTGATATTCGACTCAGAGAGTCAAACTTTATTTGCTTGAGAGAGAGAGGAAAATCCATAGGCCATATATTATGTCTGATTCTGAATACGAGCAGGAAGAACATTTTTCAGGGGATAGAGCCTTACTTTTTCTAACCATAATACACAGATGATGAATTGACTGAATAGATGCTTGGACAGCAGCTAAAGAGGGGCGATGTTGAACATGTTTATCCCCAACCCTTGCCCAGAATATCTGGAAGCAATGTGTAATTTGTGTATTATAACATAGCAATCGGAAGTATTACTCATAACCTGTCTTTTGTTTTCACGGGTTGAACACAGCACCATCCTGCACAATGAAATGTGGCACACGACATATATGTAGTTAGAATTAAGAAATATACAAAGCAAAAATACAGCAAAAAAATATATATAGCAATAATACTGACTAGGATAAGCTAAATCTTAAACACGGAAGGCATGCTAGGATCAAAGAATGTTAGAAAGCTATCACAAACTCTTGAACGGGCTTAGCATTGTAGTGATTGGGGACTGGGAGGAGTGCTGCGTTCGTTGTGATTGGGATCTGGAGGATCTTGGGATCTGGAGGCTATACAGGTGCTGGTCATAAAATTGGAATATCATCAAAAAGTTTATTTATTTCAGTAATTCCATTCAAAAAGGGAAACCTGTATAATGTATACATTCATTCCACACAGACTGATATATTTCAAATGTTTATTCCTTTTAATTTTGAAGATTATAACTGACAACTAATGAAAACCCCAAATTCAGTATCTCAGAAAATTAGAATATTGTGAAAAGGTTCAATATTGAAGACACCTGGTGCCACACTCTAATCAGCTAATTAACCCAAAACACCTGCAAAGGCCTTTAAATGGTCTCTCAGTCTAGTTCTGTAGGCTACACAATCATGGGGAAGACTGCTGACTTGAC
>JACXGI010010266.1:0-28022 GCA_016801175.1 Esox masquinongy
GAGTCAGTCAGTCAGTCAGTCCATCTGAGTCAGTCAGTCAGTCAGTCCATCGGAGTCAGTCAGTCAGTCAGTCCATCTGAGTCAGTCAGTCAGTCAGTCCATCTGAGTCAGTCAGTCAGTCAGCTTGGCCTATAAAACTGATATTCAGCCACAGTCAGGGATTACTCCTGATCCTTCACAGACATGTATGTGTTCATTAGGTCAAATGACTAAGACCACACTGACACTCACAGATTGGGTCAATATAGAGAAGAGCAGCCAGAGCAACAGTGTGTGTGTGAGAAACCACAGTGAACATCACTGCTGATAAACACATTTGCTCACTCTCCCACTTGTCCTCTGTGTCGTCGGAGCCTTTTCATTGTATGTGTGGTTAGGCAGACAGGCCCTAGCTTTCTGGGAAGCGTTGCTAGTGGAAACAGTCAGGGCAGCGCGCTGGAACATGCTGAGCTCAGATCAAGTCTCTTCTGATGTGGCTGGCAGCCTGGCCCTATGACACACGCGCGCGCGCACGTGCTCGCTCGCACGCACGCACGATACAAAAATCTATTTGATTTCAGTTAATTCCAATGGTAACACCCTTCTGTGGGTTGTTCAGTAATACTCCAACCAGTCCAGAGACAATGTGTAACTGCCACAGACTCAAAGATGATCGGAACCGTCTCACTCCTCCAAATACCTCATCATTACCCTGTCATTAGCCTATTCCAGCCTGCTAGGAAACCTGGCGCTCCCTTCACGCTTTCTTTCCACTGTTGCTACTTCACTTCTCAGTCCTCTGTCGCTCCTTCCTGGTGATGAACAGATCACGGTCCCGGGCCAGACAGGCAGGCAGGCAGACAGACAACCAGACGAGGGGATAGGACCATTCCTTTTCCAGTAGCCGTTGAAACAGTTCAGTCAGTCAGCCATGTTGTGGTTCATGTGGTTTATGACTGGGATTATACTTCTTCACATCTGACACATGAACTCTGTAGTTTACTGGTGACTTCACAATACTGCTGTGTTTGTGTCAGCAAGTTAGAGCTCTTCTAACACTGTTTTTATTCATCTACACCCAGAAACAAAAACCACATGTTCAAATGTTACCAGAAAAGATACTCCCCCATCCTTTCCCCTTCTTCCCCACTGCCCTCCCCATTCCTCTCACACAACAGTACTCATAGTGCCAGGAAACAACATTCCAGCGTCTCTGAAATACAAATTTACTAACTCATTCTGCAGTCCAACCCCCACTTTACTACGTCATCATATCCGGACACCAGCTTGCCAGCCGCTGTGAATGCCAGCATTGTGATGAGTAGTTAATCGGACCACAATACGACACACAGAGCCTAGTGGTTGGTTCACTGACCATCCTGTCCTGCCTTGGGCCTACAATACCACGGCAGACAGGAGTGAACAATCACATCCACATCCGTACACTTTGTTTGTGTTGCGAGTGAGTCACGGCCCCTGGTATATGATAACACAATAAAGACATGAAATGAGTCCAATCTGCAGGCCTATGCAGTACTTTTACCGCCACAGCATTAGAAACCATATTTCTCAGTTGTTTGTGTAGCTGTTCTGAGGGAGTGTTTGGTCACATGGGTAACGTGGTGTAGTGGAAGTCAGTCCACTTCCTCCTCCCAGGTCACATGATGCTTCATTCACTTTATTGCAGCTTCACGGCCCAGATAGAGATCAGACGTTACTTTCAGTTCTCTGTCCAGCAAATCTCCCAGTCGACAACACACACGTACTTTAACTTCACTGACTCTGTGGTTTCATCACCTCCCATTCGGAGCCACTAAGCTCACACCCTCAGAGTGGCAATGTGGTCTCTGTTGAGTTTCTACCAAAGCAAAAAGTTCACTCTGTGTTCGCAGACTAACTGGCCTTTGCCGCTCTGAAAGAGTCCATTTTGGGGCAGCCGGAGCCTGGCTTCCTGATGGAATGTGTTGCGGTGGCACTGTTTGTACGGGCAGCGGGTGTGTATAGAGGGAAACCACAGAGAGGAGAGCCGAAGAGACACAACAGGCAAATCTAAACATGGCCGGGCACAGGCCAGCCTCTGAGGACTGTGCTGGGTCAGGAGGTGCAGGGAGGGGCTGGGTGAGGAGAGAGCCAGGGTGTGGCAGGGTACAGAGGCAGGAGAGAATAGAAGGATTACCCCGGCATTCAGCAGGAGTGGGACTAGTTCAGGAGAAAGTGTGGCCTCGCCCCTTCGCTGTGTTGTTAAACAGAGGACGCTTCATTAGCTTTCCACTCATAGTGACATGATTCATTCGGAACCTGTCGTGCTCTCTGAAAAAATAAAAAATAAAAGATTGTGTACAAACATAAGCACATACCAGCCCTCCCTTCACACATGCACGCACGCACGCACGCACGCACACACACCTTAAATGTGTGTCTGTGCAAAGATTAACAGGGAAAAAGCACAGCACTCCTCTGACTTTGCAGGAGGTGCTGAAAAGAAATATAAAATTAAAACGCTTAAGCTAGTCTAAATCTTCCCCCTTTGACAACATTTACACAAAACGGGAGAGCTACATGTTGCTACAGGAGCTGGATATTTCGTTGGTCAGAAGACGCACACAGCTAAATCTCTGTGAGTCCTAGGCTGAATCCTAATATGGTTGAGACTATATTTTAGCTGAATAAAAGTCAGAAGTTAACATAGTGAATATTTAAGGGTATATTCTGGACCATTAGTCTTCTCATACAGAAGATGACCATAGACTAGAAAAATTTCCATTTCCATTCTAGTCATTTAGCAGGCCTTTTCCTCAGTGACTTACAGGAGCAATTAACTGTCATGCTCGAAGACAGAAGAAAGATTTACACCTTGCTGGCTCAGGGGTTCAATCAAGCAATCTTTTGGTTGCTGGTGAGATGCCCCTAACCACAAGGCCACCTGGTTCCCCAGTCCACCGACAGTAGTTTCTTGAATGATGGAACTATACCCTTGTTTAAAAATGCATGCCATTAGAAACAAGACTTTCTTCACTGCATATTTGTCAGCGGCTGAAATGCCAACTGCTTGAGGACGGGAGTTTAGTATACATTAGAAGGTTAATTACCTAGGACTTGCTACTGTACCTTCTCTATGTTATGAGTTGTACTACCCAGTATATTTATAGTAATAGTAAAGCGTAGACATGCATGGGCATAAATTGTCAGTCCGGTAGGTCTGGACCCGTTCACACTGGTTTCCTTACGCCGCTGAGCTTTTCCTGCATCCATCAGGTCTGTCAATCACAAAGTGTGTCAGTGGGAGGAAATACTGGAGCAAAGTGGATTAAGTCTCTATAGTCAAGCTACGCTGATAAGCTCCAGTAGAGACACAGCAGCCCGCAGTAGACTAAAACTGTATTGTCACTACAAGAGATTCATTAGAGGTTTAGATAGAATGCCCTCAACTAGACTTTTTACAGTCATGTAAACTTGCCAACCCATGATGTCTTGACTCTTGACATGATCTCTTGACATACCTCCGGATGTGGGGTACGTCACTCCTGACAGCTGCCGCGCTCCAAATAGGGTCAACGACACTGTCTAATGTAGCTAAACGATCCTACAGAGACCAGTATTACCAGCAGTGCAACATTAATGATACTGGACCATTAAATGCATTAATAGCCTGTTATATGTTAATAGCCTGGAGCTGTGAGAAAACGGCTGGAGAAAATGCACCCGAGTAGGACACCCATTGGCAGGCAAGATAAGAAGAATCCCTTCGCAAGAGGTTCCCAAACGTTTTTGGCCTGAGAGCCCTCCATGCATAAAACAAAATGTATTCTACGGCTATAGTTTACACTCATTGTAATCAGAGCTAGGACAGCCCATCAAAAACAGCTGCACACTGATTTGTACTAATATTTAAATCTGAAGTAAGGTTTCAAATGCAGGAGTGTCAGTCGATCATGCGTATGAGCTTCCGTGTAAAAAAAAAAGAACATTATAAGTGATGTTCTTTTTCTCCAGTATGATTTGTTGCGTGGTCCTGTCTACTCTCTCCTAAGGGGTTCTGAAGAAAACAGGCCACACACTTGTATTCCAGAGTCCCATCAGGAATTCCTGAAAATAAGAGCGGGAGGTTGAGAGATTTTTCCAAAACATCTCACCGAGCCGTCCTGCTTCCTATCACACTCCTTGCACAAATAGCAAGTACTCGTCAGCAACTATGTGCAACAAGGAGATCACGATCACTGACCAACAACCACAACTACACTTACCCAACCATATAGAGCCGCTTGAAGCTGATGTGGCAAGGCAACCGTTGTCCGACACCAACACCAGCAGGCAATTTGCATGGCCCCAACGCCTTCATTTTTTTTCTGGTAACCTCATTTTTTCAACAAGACCACCCCTAGTTAGGAAATGCTGCCCTACACTGTAAATTAATTTAACATCTTAATAAGAACCAGACAAGATGGCAATCTTGTCTAGTGATATTTACAGTACTGGAGGTTGGCAGGCAGAACTCTAGCCTAAAATTGGTTGCTTTTAGTGTATAAAATATGAATACAAAGAAAAAAAAAAATATTTATCTGGTGAGTGTTAAGACCGGTGCTGGTAACATGTCGAGTGACTCTGAACACAAAGACAAACATGAATAGCGTGACGTCACTCAGACAAAGGGCAACGGCTGAGAGGTTCACTATTGTGAGTCTATGGATACGGCCATATGAAATGTTCCCAGATATGATACAGGCTACGGTACACAAAGACCCGCGTACAAACCAGGCACATCCATATCTAATGTTGACATACGAAATTTAAAAAAATGAAGTTACACACAGGATAAATAAATGTTGGATAAATTGCTTCTGCATAGGTAATAGATGGCATCGGTAAGATAAGTGTGCTCATTATTTAATTTTTTTTAAACTGGAATTTCCACTAGGTTTGCAGCAAGCAGACAATCATTGAATATCTTTTTTTTATTATTGCCAAGCTCATTGCTAAGCTGCATCCGATAAAATCAACAAATGTCTGGTTGTGCTGGAGTGTTGGTGCGCCTAAACAGTTACACCAAGAGGTCCAAACCTAGGCATAACGGTCAGCGTGTTGGCATTTTATGGGTGTGGGTTCATGTCCTACTCAGACTGGAGGTACATTACTGTAGGCCAATCACAAAAGCTGATCTTACGGATGCCATCTGGTGAAGTTGGAGAATAGCAAACACTATTCTCCAACTTCACCAATGTTATGACTACACAGTACTGTGAACATGATTCGCCACACAAAATGGATCTGGAACCAGTCACAACACTCACACTGCCACTAATGAACAATACATGTCCACTAGTGTGGCGAGGACACAGGGACGGACTTTTTGTGACAGCACCCCAACATTTCTCCAAATCCCCCCATCCATGGCGTGTTCCAGAAAGCAGCTGCTGCTAGATGCTACCATGCCATGCAGCGCAACACAAAGCCTTATGTGCCCCGGAGTAGGCAGCGGAGTGCTTTCAAAACCTTAACTAATGTTCTATAATATTAACGCACTGTTGACAGATGATTGACAGACTACCAATGTTATGCTCCAGATTTTTTTTTAACTATTCCTAAAATACTGTAGCTGCTGCACTAAACGATTCACTGATAAAAATGGGGAAAGACGATAACATACAGTATTAAGCTATACAGTAATAACATATGCCTTTTAGACTGATTGAAACCAATGCTGATGCAGTAACAATAACAGCATTCCTCTTCCAGGAAATATACATTTTCCCCAGAAACGTAACAATACGGTGCTTGTGGCACAACGTCGAATTTGTTCACGTGTATCTACCACTCTCCAGTCGAGTACACATACGACATATTCTTCGAATCATCTGCATCTGTCTCCTCAACGCAGACTGCGCTGGCTGAACAGAACGTGGCTATAGCAGCTACATGCCTGCCTCTGTTTATTTATGGAAACCCCGAGTCCACAACATGGCCGACATGTGCTTTGTTATTGTTACTACAACATGATTCTAAGGTCTAAAGACATCGTAAATTATAAAAACAGGCGTAAGGGTGATAGGCTTATATTACTGACACTGTTCGAAATAACATTGTAATAACAATATTTAAAGGAGTATAGTAAAAAGTAGACTTAATTGAAATTAAATAAGGATTCACTCACCATTTGATGATGGTGACCGTATGGAATATTCGTTTCTTGAAAAAAGGCACTGAGTGCAGTCTAAAACAAACATAAAAGATAATATGATCAATTACAAGCCTCTGCAACATAGAACACATGACATATTATGTTGTGTATAATGTAACCTATGTTTCCTACAAGTCAGTTTGAGTGTTTACAAAATATTAAGCACACAAACAATTGAGTTAGATTTTTCAAACGTGATTTTAAAAATCTATTTCACTCTGTTCTGCAGACAACACAATCATGTGCAGTCAATACAAATCAGCGGTTATCTTCATTGCATAATAGCATTTTCGAACCTCGTCTAACTACTGCCTGGGAACAGGATTATAGCTAGTATTTAGTATCTCTGCAGCTAGAGTAAATTCTAATTGGATATTGACCGTGTGAGCTTTTCCCAGTCCATGGATATTTATAACGTTACCATTAAAGAATAACTGTATGCAATACATACACGTAAGAACTTTAAAAGTATTCAGATAGTTATATTTATCTCCTACTGTTGTTGTACAACATCAAATGTCGGCGAAAACCAACAATTATAAACATCGCAGCCAAAACACACTGTCTGTCAAATACGCAGTCAGACATAAACATTACTGTAGCTAGTCAGCTCTTGATCGTTAACCCACTTACAGTACCTCAAATTGCCAATGTGCCGCTTGCAAAAGCTGTTTCGCCTGATCTGCCGCACAACCCGCTGTCAAGACGAACTGGTTAATCATTACTTGGTGTTTGAGTTCATCCATTTTGCGCCGAAGCTTAATTCCTACTCGCGGCTCGTAGTGTTGTGCCTGTACTTCTATATTCGTGGTTTTATTCCTATCTTGTCGGTCTCAGTCGTCCACCATTACAGCCGGTTGAGCAAACACAAATATTTACCGTAGGAGCAGTAGTGTAAGTAGCGCCCCCTTGAGTGACATCAGCCGGCAACCAATGAAGAGAGGGCAGTGCAAATGGGATTTGTATGCGCCGCTGAGTCAATGCTTTCTAATCACAAGACCAAAATGGTCAGTACACTACATTCCAAAAATAATGTGGAAAAGCTTAGTAGTCGCAAGTTGGTAAAAAAAAAAATAGAATGGTGAGGAGGATTACCTTCTTCCCAAAAAGTACGATTCCTTTTATTTAATGACTTTGTTTTGCACTACAAGTCCCGTGAGCCAACGGTTTGTTTGTGAAGTTAGGGGAATGAATTTTGTGAATGACGGCTGCTTCTGTCCAATTCCCATGCGCTCTGTGCCACTATCTTGCCAAATATGGTAAACATATCTTCAAACACCAATAACATTGAACGAAGTTACATCGAGTAACATTAGGGATTGTCTACTCATGCTCCGTGTGTATTTAAAGACAAGTACATTTACAAGCGTCATGTACATGTGCTGTTTGTTTCATTTTCAGGCAAAACCAGGCAGCACCACTTATTCGATTGTTTACTGCAGGGATGGGCAGTGGCTGCATTTTTGCATCTCATACATTCTTAAATATCAATTTGTTAAATATCAAGCAGTGATTTTAAAATAAAATCCCAGTGTTTCGTATTATAATTCTATAATATGTTTACATGTTCAAACTATCTATTTCTTCAGTACTACTACTTTATCTGCTCTTGCAGACTTGAGATTCTGCAATATTTGTCGTTGTCCATACACCATGCAACTCTATGCACTGTTTCTATAGTTGGTAGACTGTTTTAGCCGCATTAGATCTCATTAGAAAGGCAACATTTCATTTAATTAAGGTAATTGGTTAAAAGTGGATGTAAGGTGGAAAGAAGATAGCACTGCAGCCATAGGGATTAGACTGTGGGTAGAAAGAACCCTCAATACATCAATGAACCACCAAGGATTGTGGGAAACTGGATACTGTAAACATCCTGTTATTGGCAAAGTGTTTATGGGCAGTCTCTCTGTGGGGATTTTAAAACAAAAATGTGTGCTTGTTTGTGTGTGTACATTTATGTGTGTGTGTGTTATGCTTTGGACATGGAGACCCCTGCTGGTAGAATGATCCTTCTGAACAGTCTAATAAAACAGCACTAAAAAGATACATTTCCCATTAATGTACAGCCACCATCAGAACACAGACAAACCCTGAACAATGATTTTTGTTACTCTCAAGGAATATAGTATATTGCATCTTTTAGTTCTGTAATCCCTTTTAGTTGAACCTGCTTATCTTTATGAAAACCTTTGAGGACATCATAAGCAGATCATATACCCTGGCCGGATTTCAGTGTCCTCAAAGAGAGTGGACTGGATATCATACAGGACAAGTGCGTAATAGATTACAAGGCATCCCCTTATCCATTATTTCAAAAGGCTCTTGTCTGTAGACATACTTTGTGTCATTGGCCTCTCATGAGAACCACAACTGCTGCCTTTCCCAACAATAAGAACAACGGGTGAAACATTTACTCTGTTTTGCCAGAGTTCTTTGTGATTTGTGAGTGAACCGAAACAAACCTGGATGCATTTTGAAGCCACGTGGTGCCTCTGTCCTTCCATGACCCATGCTACAGCTGGACTAGCTGATCTAAGTTTTTACATGCAGTCAAGTGTGCTCCACTGTCCTAAAACAACCCACTTCTCCTTTATCCCAGCCTTCAGAGGTCTCCTTTGCCCTAGATGTGTATTAGCAAACATGTCTACTGTTTGTGAACCACCTCTACCAGCCAGTACTGTCCTGAATGATGCATGGAGCACCGGCTCACCTTTGACTCTATCTATTATCCTACCACTGCCACCAATGTAGCAATTGAGTGTGAGCAGCCAGCTCTAAACTCCACCCCCAACTATCCAGTGAGAGGGCAAACACATCACACCCTGATTTGGGTCATAAGGTCCATCTTATATCTGCTAACCTTGGCAGATATAAGATGCAAACGCTAACATACCCCAGGGAAACTACAGCATACTGTAGGCTAAATCTTCTGAGAAAGTGAAGGCGGCTTGTGTTGTGGTATAAGTCAAAGAATGATTAAGAAAGAGAAACCACCAAGCATACACAATCTATGAAAAGGTGCCTTGGCCTAAATGCTGATGACGTGCAGTTTTTTAGGAACTGTGCTGGAGACTTAAATGACTGTTGAGAGGAGAAACTATAATACACAAGGTGAAATTTAGAAATGTAGTGGAACAGCAGCACTTCATATCTTATATTAGTCAAATAACAGTCAGTAAGCTCATGCCAGCTAATATTTATGGCCTGCTAGGTGTGGTAGTCTAGTTAACCAACTATATAATCTTGGTAGTAATCATCATAAAATTCACTAGGGGCCATGTCCTCCATTGGTCCCCCACTTTTGTTAGTCACCCGACACAGATATCATACAAACATGGGATCGGCCATGTCAAAATGTGTACACCGAAGTAAATGCCAAGTAAATGTTGCGTTTTTATTTCATTTTTATTCGTTGAGCTTGTACCCATTAACATTGACTAGTCCTATTTGCACAGTACTGACCAAAGCATGATTTGAAGAAAAAAATAAAAAACTCAGACAGTACATGTTTACTGAGTGTGATGTAATACTCCTGAGAAGGATGGACTGGCCAACACCGAAACATTGCTTTTTAAGGGTTGGGGTGAACACTAAAAATATTTGCCCACAAGGTGGCCCCCTCTCTCCAAATCCTACTTATGGACCTCCAAAACTATTGATGGTTCTGGTAGCAGGACATGTCAATGTAAAACCATTGAGCTTACAATTAAGAGCGGGATCAGGTCAGGTCACATTATGATCCGTACTTTCAGTGGATCTCTAGTCTGGAAGATGTATTGGAGGAGCCATCTGCAGAGTCTGGATTTGGCATGGGGAGTTTTTCCTCTTATCTGTAGTTCTGTACATCTCCACATGGTGGCAATGCATCCATATGAGACGAGCTGAGATCAATTACGTCTATATGTGTCCTGATATCCCTATTCCGTATATTAGTATGACCTGTCATAGAAGGCGAAAAAGAAACGCCTGAACTAGATCCTTCACATACTGGTCTTGACAAGAAGAAAGAAAACATTTTTAGTTGTGGTAATCTGTATTATTCAACAAATTAAGTAATGTTTAAGATGAAGAGTTGCCTTCATAACATCCAGTAATACCCTGTCTCTCCATTTCTCCCATCAACCAGAACTTGTAGCTGTTTTGAGTCCCTGGAGCGGAGGACTAACAGACAAAAGGAAATCCAGATTAAATGACTGGAGGAACATAACGACTGCAGATGCATTGATGCATTGCATGATACAATTAAACAATAGATTTTCTGACTTTCTGTCATGGTCTGTGGCATGTATAAAAAGGATGAGCAGGGTTAGCTGACTTCAATTTTGGATCAAGATGGCAAGAGGAAAAGATGTAACACATTTCATATTAAAGTTTCTTACAAAATAGCTACCCTTTACCTTGATGACAGCTTTGTACATTCTTTGCATTCTCTCAATCAGCTTCTTGAGGTCTGTCTTGTTAAAGTTAGTTTCTGGAATTCATTTCCTTTATTATGCATTTGAGCCAATCAGTAGTGTTGTGACAAGGTAGGGTTGGTATACAGAAGACCATCATAATGTCTACACTGTAGAAGTCCATATTATGGCAAGAACAGCTCAAAGAAGCAAAGAGAAATGACAATCCATCATTACTTTAAGACATGACAGTCAGTCAAGACAGAATTTTCAAGAATTTTGAAAGTGTCTTCAAGTGCAGTCACAAAAACAATCAAACATTATAATGAAACTGTCTCTCATGAGGAAGCCCTAAGGGAGACCCAGAGTTTCCTCTGCTGCAGAGGATGAGTTCATTAAAGTTACCGGCCTAAGAAATCTGCAGTTAACTGCGCCTCAGATTGCAGCCCAAGTAAATGCTTCACAGAGTTAAAGTAACAGACACATGTCAACATCAACTGTTCAGAGGAGACTGCTTGAGTCAGGCCTTGGTAGAATGGTCAAATTGCTGCAAAGAAACCACTACTGAAGGACACCAATAACAAGGGACTTGGTTGTGCCAAGGCACATGAGAAATAAACATTTGACTTGTGTAAATCTGTCATTTGGACCGCAGAGTGAAGCAAAAGCAGCCAACAAGTGCTCAGCATAGGTGGAAATTTCATTAAAACGGTTGGAAAAGCATTCCAGGTGACTACCTCATGAAGCTGGTTGAGAGAATGCAAAGAGTGTCCAAAGCTGTCATGAAGGAAAAGGGTGGCTACTTTGAACAATCAAAAATATAAATGTATTTAGATTCTTTGAACACAATTTTGGCTACTACATGCATGTGACATTTCATAGTTTTGTTACTTGTATTCAACAATGTGGAAAATAGTAAAAGTAAAGAAATACACTTGAATGAGTAGGTGTGTCCAAACGTTTGACTGGTACTATATATACATCAGATAAAAAATCAGATTATATGCTCTTGAGCAGAACGTCCGTCTTAGATTTCCCTGTGCATTTGTAGTGCTATTTGATAGCCTACAGTTACCTCGGTGTTGACAAAAGGAATGCTTCAGGGTGAAGTGCAGCACACGCGCGGGACATGTGGCGCGACTTTTTTATCCAAATGCCGCGCCATACCGCTCTCAATATCATTTAAATTAGGTTTGAGGTCAGAACAACAATAATTATAAGAAATAATAATGAGATGCCAATTGTTGATCGTTTCGGTTTTATCTTTGTACTTCAATTCATACCAAAGCTACGGTTAAAGTGGATGTTGCTTAATGCATCTTTGTCTCATACTAGACGTAAATGCGAAACCACATTTCAGGGATACTAATTGTTGTTTGGTATTGCTGATCTAAGACAGAAATAATACGTAAGAAAGGAGAGTGGTTGGTGGGGGTGGATGGATGATTGTATAATGGAACGTTCATAATGATATCTTGCTGCATTAAGTCCGAGGTTCCGAAGTGATTTCCACTTCACCAAGGGACCCTCATAATTATATGTTCTATTCAATATCGCTCCTTCTCTACTACTACTACTAGGCTTACTGTTAGGCTAAAAAAAGATTTTCCCAAATATTTTGTTATAATTATTTATTTCAAACCTCAATTTAATTAACAGACAGTGATTAGATCGAAAACAACAGTCACATATTATATAAAATTACTTCCCAAGCGAAGTCCAATTTCTTTGTCTCTTTGCCTTTAGGAAGTCGTAGCTAAGCTTAATGTCCGACAAATCAAACGTACAGTATTTCATGCATATGCACAAAATGTGCCTTCCTCTGGCATTTTACAGCTTGTAAATATTACACAATATATATAAATTTCTACTTCTCAAATCAATGAAGTTCTAAACAATAACGTCAAGCTCCATAATGAAATACTGCGGGAATGTCAAAGAATTCTAGATCCAACTATCACATGAATGTTGCATATACAATGGCCCGCGCTCTTCATATCTCCATGCACGTCAGAGTGTCTGAAAAACCAGTGAAACCTAAGCAGGGAACCAATCAGAGAACTCCAAGACGTTTAAAGGGCTGGTGGGCAGTCCGTCCAGTTTATTTTCAGCTACTGTTTTAAAACCTTGTAGTAATCATTAACCTTTTTGGAAAGCATATGTCCGGGAATATATATTGATTATCCTATGCAAAAACGACTCAAATTGATTAGATAATCTGGGTTATCTATATGAACTGCTTTGGTGAGCCCTCCCCTTCTGCACTTGTTGCGCAGAGGATAGATGGTGCTTCGGAGTCCTAGAAGAAAGGAGCAGGAACTGATCGACCGACCGCTGCAACAGGTGCACACTGGTCCCCAGCATCTTCACTGACCTGTCCTTGAGGTAAGGATCGGCGATATTTACTGCGTTATATTCGTTTGTTTCATTTTCAGATTAGGTTTTCGAAACGTTAGCATATTAAGTTAAAACTTAGTTTTATTTTTAATAGGCCTATATTTTTAATAGGCTACCATTTATGTTTTGACCGATTGCCATATTTGTTTTGGGCAGGACATCTCACTGAACACAATTCCCCTATCTTTGTGGGTGACAGTCTCGCGTTCAGAATGCCTGTCCTTATGAATCCGGAGGTTGCCTCCAAGTTTAAGGAGAAATGTCTGACCCTCCAGCCGGTGGACCAGGACGCCTCATTTGGCTCAGTGCACCTAGACGACAGCCTGACGAGTCTGCACTGGCTCCAGAACTTCTCCATACTCAGCGCTAACCCGGAAAGATCCACCAGCACCGGCTCGGGTTGCACCTCGCAGCACCTTCATTCATACCACCAGCGGCTGTACCCCAGGGGCACTGACTCCCCGTCTAGCCCTCCAGCCGGGGACACCGCCGCTACCGGGATGCCTCTTAGCCTCGGTAGCCCAGTTACCTCTGGCAGTAACTCCACCGACGCGCGTTTGGTGAATTACGCACATCATCACACTACAACCTATTCTCACCACGACCACCATATCACGGCGCAGATAATCCCGCCGGAGGAGATAGACTACAAAACGAACCCCAAAGTCAAACCGCCTTACTCCTACGCTTCTCTCATTTGTATGGCCATGCAGGCCAGCAAGAAGCCCAAGGTGACTCTGTCCACCATCTATAACTGGATCACAGACAACTTCTGCTACTACAGACACGCAGAGCCCAGCTGGCAGGTAAATGACCCTGCTCTCCTCTTTCGCTCCATTATTGATGAGCTGAATGGCGACCGGGAGAGAGGCGGGAGCAGTAGGTTTGATGCATGCATACTAAACCTGTTGTTTTGTCGTAAGAATATGAATACACTTAAGCCTAATGAACATTTTAAATGTATCATCATCATCCAAGCTAGCATAAACAGCTTTTATATGTTTGACACGAATTGGCTAGCCCAGTTGTATTTATTTTGATTTTCATTTAGTTATTTTAAAAATGTCTCAAATCGCAGAACATCTCTGCGGTTTCAACTCTCTGCCAGGCTTCTATCTCTGGGGGTCAGACACAAGTGCTTTCCTGCTCCAGGGAGGGGGAAGGGATGTGTGTGTGTGTATGTGTGTGTGTGTGTGTGTGTGTGTGTGAGAGTGAGAGAGAGAGAGAGAGAGAGAGAGGGGGGGGAGGGAGTGTGCATTTGTTAATGAGGATCCTATGAGAGCTCTCTTGGCAGCCAAGCACAGCTGATCATGTTTGAAATGCACAGAGCTCTACACTAGAAAGGCTCATTAGGTACATTTGCTTTCCTACACAAACAACAACAATACCTACTCCTCCCCCTTACATCCCTTTCTCTCTGTCTTTCTGCAGTTCACACACACCACATACATACACAGATACACACACGCACACACACACACACACACACACACACACACACACACATGCGTACACACATCATTCATACATTACATCTAATTAAATACACATTCAATATTGATTGAACAATTTTTTTTTCCTCCCCTCCTCCTCACAGAACTCTATTCGGCATAACCTCTCGCTCAACAAGTGCTTCATGAAGGTTCCGCGGCAGAAAGATGAACCAGGAAAAGGAGGTTTCTGGCAGATCGACCCTCAGTACGCTGACATGTTTGTTAACGGAGTCTTCAAGAGAAGGAGAATGTCTTCCAACCTTTACAACAGCCATAAGCAGAACAAGCTCTTACACAACCTTGAAACTGGTTACCAGGTAGCAACACAGGGGATCCAAGATGGCTACCACTACCACGGAGATGCAGTAGGCAGCAAGCGCAAACAGCCTTCTCCAAGGCAAAATGGCAAAATGGCACGGACACCTAAGTCCCCCCTTTTAGCCACAGAGGCCCACAGAGCAGATGTAGCTCTGAAGGGAGACTTTGACCTGGCATCTGTCTTTGACGACGTCCTAAGTGGAGGCTGCAGTACATTTGAAGACCTGGACATCAACTCTGCTCTGAGCTCGCTGGGCTGTGAACTAGACCTGACCTTGCAGGGGAGGCACTCTACAGGGCTGGGGAGGTGGTGTGGAGAAGGGGACAATGAGCCCCAGATCCAGCAGACCCAACAGTCTTACGCCTACATGGAGCTAAGTGGCTCAACGGGATGTAACTGTGGTAACCTGGCGGAGCTTCAGGTTCAACAGCTGAACCACGACCAGTTGTTGCAGACGCACCTGCAACAGTTTGAGGAGGTGACTCTGTTCCCAGAGCGGCAGGAGGTGCACCCTTGGGAGGAGATGAAGGAGGAGGCGCAGGCCATCCCGCTGTCTCTGGATCAGGGCTTTGGTCTGTGTGAAGGATTCTTCTCAGAGATCCAGCCCTGGGAGAGGTCTGAGGCCTTTCTGTGACAGAGCTCTTTGATCCCTGTGTTTCTGATCCAGGGACCTACAGTTTATTCAGACTGGGGCTAAAGACTGGGTTGTGGTTGGAAGAAACATGGAAACAAGGACATGACACCGTTAGTCTTACCTCCTGTTGGGCCCTCCACTCCAAACATACTCCTGGTGCGCCCACTACATACAAACGACTATTTTGCTACATTAGCAGCATAAGATCCTAAATAATTTTTTTTTTTAAATTAACATTTGTTTTTGCATTATGTTTTGAGAAATCTATGCTGTATGTTTATGACTTTATTAATATATGTTTCTGTTTTGATCGCGGACTGGAAAAGTCAATTAAGAGTCAGTTCTTAAAGTGGTGGGTCCTAGTCAAACTTAGTGTTTTCCAAGTAACCATTTTAACATATCCACTATAGTCTATAAAATGGATGGACATGTCTTGAGTCAAAAGCTATGGCAAAGCAGAGAGAAGGACATGAAATTAACTGAAATGCGTCATTCAGAAAACTCAAGAATATGCACATTGAGAGACAGGTACGGAAAGATTTAGGCAAGCTGTATGTCACAATGCTATTGGCTTGTGGTCCATGAAACATGCAGAGGCACAGATTAAATGTGTACAAAACATTGTTTTACAGCAATACAAAAGCCTTGGCAGGCCTTTTTTGTACAAACTTTCCATTCTGTTAATCTTGCATTTGATTAAAATCTGCTGATTAGTCTTTAGGATTATGCTTCCCATTGAAGAAATGTTGATTCTCTCACTGGATGATCAGTTTCTTTTGAGTGATATTGGTTACTGTTTATGATTGATTTGTTTCTTCAAAATACAATACTTTTAATGTTTTCTCAAAATGGACTATTTTTAAAAGGATGATTTGTTAAATTGTTAGTTTTTTTAAGCAAACTGATTAGGAAAACCGATGAAATGATGAAACTGATTGAAAAGCTTGTTCTTTAGAAATGTTTGATGAAGTCTTTGAATTTGTCATTTAGTTGTTTTCATTTGTATTCTCTAAGTTGTTCACAATGCAGTCATGCCTCAATGCAATAAATGTTCTCAATTTAGATGCTTTATCTCATTTGTTTTCCATCATACTTTATAGGAAGTTAGAATGCAGCCCATTTGGTTAACAAGGGTCAAGAACAGCCTGTTATTAGAAGATACATGAACTCCTCTTGGTGAGGCCCAAACCCGCCTGGTGTCATTATTGCAACATTGAACATATCAATAACCCTGCCTAGTCTCAGCCAGTATTAGATGGATGTGATCAGGCCAGGGCAAGGTCTAGGCCAGGATCTGAGTTGCAGGAATAGAGAGACAGAATGTAAAAGAGAGAGGGGGTGGCAGGGCAAGTATAGGCATGCCATAGACACAAAGCACTTCATTCACCTGTTAGGGGTTTGGTTGGGCATGGACTCAAGTCCATTTGTTCCTGGTAATACAGGTGCATATTTTACAGGTGAAGAATAACATGTGAACACAGCCTGAACAACACCATATAGGCTCTTTGCTATGTCCAGTTCGCCGTCTCCTGGCATTTTTGTGAGTAAAATGATTCTCAGCGTTTCTGGTTAATGTCACAATTAAGATGTTTTATCTCAGTATTCAAACTGATGCACAGGATGAAAAGTAGTGTGATGAAACAGTACAAAAAAAGGTTATTTCCTTTTATGCTGATTGTACAGAATAGTAATGTGCCCACTCTAATTTTGACACCTTCTGCCATCTAAAACAGATCTGGTAGGCTAACCTACATTATGATAATATGAAGGTTTTGATTTGTATAATACCAGATCAGTATTCATAATCATATCACCAGAAATTAACCATTCATATTTTTGGAAAAGAGCTTCAAGATCACAGTGAACGTGATTGAACTCTCAACACCTTGGGAAGTTAATCTTAATAATTTGCTCTGTAGCCTAATAAACTGTTTATATAATAATAGGGGTTTATATAGTTTACATCGAAGTACATACATAGTTTATATAGTTTACATCGAAGTACATACATAGTTTATATAGTTAACGTCTACATTATGTTTGTGTCAGTATTTGCGCAAAACCTTTTTTTTCACTGTCTCTTCTCTAACACATTTACAGACAAAAAGACCCCACCATGTTGAACAAAAAAAATTGTCTATGGATGTTAATGTGTGTTTTTTCATTATTAAGTGACACATTCTGTTTTCATCACACCTGACCTTTATTTATAATAATTTATCATTTATAATAATTTATTTATAATATTATTCAAATTCGAATTCCGCATGGAAAAGTGGTTGATGTGACCTTTTTTCTTTTCTTTTCTATCCAAAGAAAATTATCTAAAATGAGGTTGGTTAGAGGTTAGTTTTTGTGGGTATTATGTGTGAACCATGCATTCACATGTTTTTCTCCTTTCAAATCTCTTTTTAATTGAAAATTGCAGAAAAGGAGAGAAATGTTTGGATTATCCAATCCCATTGGTTCTCCCTCCCTGCAGTTGGAGGTCCGGAGGAAAGTTCTTATGGAATCGGCTAAATAACTCAGATTCCTGCTAACAGCAGCAGGGACCATGTCAAGAGACAAGAATGGAGAGGCTATTGAGAGAGCTGATTGATGATGTTGTCATGTCCACGAGATCATCTCCTTCTCTTCTTGTTACTCTTTGACAGCGTTTCAATTATCCTCGTCAGGTCAAGGGAGCACTCTTGTCATTAGTGGGGGATACCCACAAAATTGGGTTCAAGACAGTGTGTTTGTGTTTTTCTATGTGTATAAATGTGTAAATGTTTGCTTGTGAATGTGTGTGTGCGTGTGTGCGTGCGTGTGTGTGCGTGCGTGTGTGTGTGTGAGGTTTAAATATTGGCCCCATTGTTGAATAGATAACCTTATCTCCATGGAGGCAGAATCCTGCAGCTCCATTCACTGTGGCTCTGAGGCCGAAGCTGCCCAGCATGCGGACGTTGTGATTGACCAGCCAGGAACAAGACCAGCCTGTCACAGTGGGCTAATGCTACGCCACTTTATAGCTCCCCTGGCACTCTATGGACAAACCCTGATTAGCGAAGTACAAACTGACCCTCCCCTAACACAGATAGGATAGGTGAAGACAATTGAGGGGTGGAGGGGAGTGGCTAAGATAGGAAATACATATCAATGACCTCTCTAATGGATTGATGTTTATGCATGGCATGTAAATTAGGTTGGAGGGTCCATTGTCAATCGATGCCCTTTTCATCCTTGTTCTTCTCAGTTTACTAGAGCTCAGTGCTGTTTACTACAGTTAACTACAGCTTAGTACGGTTTAATACAGCTACAGTTT
The DNA here is from genome assembly GCA_016801175.1 of Esox masquinongy. NCBI lineage: Eukaryota > Metazoa > Chordata > Actinopteri > Esociformes > Esocidae > Esox > Esox masquinongy. Next base: position 18,699 of record JACXGI010010266.1, read on the forward strand.
AGTACAGTTTACTACTGTTTAGTTGAATTTGCTTTAGTGATATCATGTTTTACATATACATAAGACCATTGTGTCCTAAGTTAAGTCAAAGGTTGGGTGTGTGTGTACACTTACATGTTTATGTGTCCTAGAGTCTGTCACACTTTTCACGTAAAATCTTACAGCACACACACACTCCCTCACCCTAACGTCCCATCCTACCAAGCAGGCAATATGGGAGGGATATGGAGGCTAAAGAGGCTCCTGTCAGGTCTTGGTTGGAGAGCAAAACAGGTCAATGCTCTGGAGATCCCTTCATCCGGCTTTCCCTCTTCTCTTAAGTCAAGACATTCATACTATACCTATAAAAGCATATAGATGGGGGTTATTATGAAATATGTTTATATATACCGTGCAATCATTGGTCCTCTCCAACTTAACCTATCTATTGTACATGCAGTCATTGACACTGATGAACAGAAATAGATCATTCATTTTATAGTTCCATGTTATTCAGTAAACCAGTGAACTATAAAAACAGAGCAATATTTACATGCAAAAACATGTGGTGAAGGCTTTTATGCAGACGGACATCCTCTTCAATCTTAGACATCGACCACCAATGACTGCTAGTTCTTCCAGGCAGCAGAATAATAGGATATGAGCTGGAAGCAATCATTTGTAAAAACCCAGCAAGTATATAAGGGGTCAAGGTGAAACCATTATCTATTAATAATGTTTTTACTTTTTCTGAAAATTAATTGCTTTGATGTTATGGGTGTACCTAATAACTAGTTAATGAAATGTTCTGGAAACCTGTAAAGAAAAGAGAAACCTACATTTGACACAATTAGAAGACTTGACAACCTATAAAAGAATGTGTGTATATGCTACTTTTCCCCAACATAGCAAATACTCCTTTAACCCTAAAATATTTTTCAGTCAGAAAAAATCTGCACAACTGGACAGTTTTTGTGTTGTGAGCACTTCTGCCACCGAAGTGATGTCACAGGAACATTTTACGGAACCAACTGTTGTTCGCTGGGTGGGAATAATGTGGGCCAGACTGGGGTAAGTTTGGAAATTCCATCATTAAACCACAAATTATAGAGAGATCTATATGCTTCCAAACAGACAGCTTGAGATAGGAAACAGAGTTCTTTTCATGAATCTCATCAATAGATAATGGTGCTCACTAGCAGCAAAAGAAGATCCTTTCTGTCTATTCATATTGGGTTATGTTGTGGGATGGCAGATTGTTTAGTGGTCAAGGGCCTTGGGTTAGTTGTTGGTTCCAATCCCAGAGCCAACAAGGTAAAAACAAACAATCTGCTGTTGTACTCTTGAGCAAGGCGCTTAAGTGTGATTGCTCTTGTAAGACACTCTGGATAAGATGGTGTGCTAAATGGAAATGTTAGGTATCATTCCAGTCAGGACACTTTATTAGGCTGAGTTCTGAGAGCGCTGCCAGCAGTGCTGTGGACAGTCTTGTTGGTATGGGGTTGGTATGGGCCACAGTATTGTGTGTGGGTGGTGGTGTTGTTTCAGTGTGTGTAACATTTGCAACTGAATTCCCTGGACGGTTATCCAGGGAGTGTTTGTGTCTGTGTTGACATTGCCACTACTGCTGCCGCTGCTGGCCGTATGTTAGTCAAAGGCATTCTTCTGTGCTCCATGTGGTCATTATGATCTCTGGGTACTGTGGGAATAAACTGGCTGCTCAATGGAGAGAAGGGAGGGGTCACTTGAGACTACATTTTCTACATTTACATTTTAGTCATTTAGCGGAGCTTTCCAGAGAGACATACATTAATATTTGTATTCATCTTATGACCTACACTATCATTCAAAAGTTTGTTGTCACTTAGAAATGTCCTTGTTTTCCATGAAAACACACATGAAATGAGTTTGAGTGAGAAATATAGCAAAAAAAAGGTTAGAAATAATGATTTTTAATTGAAATTTTCAATTATTCAAATGTTGCTTTCATTAGAGTCTTCCATTTGCAGCAATTACAGCCTTGCAGATCTGTGACATTGTAGTTGTTCATTTGTTGAGGTAATCTGAAGAGATTTCTCCCCATGCTTCCTGAAGTACCTCCCAGAAGTTGGATTGGCTTGATGGACACTTCTTATGTACTGTACCATACGGTTAAGTTGCTCCCGCAACACCTCAATAGTGTTGAAATCAGGTGACTGTGCTGGTTACTCCATTATAGACAGAATACCTGCTGACTTCGTTCCTAAATAGTTGTTGCATAGTTTGGAGCTGTGCTTTGGGTCATTGTCCTGTTGTAGGAGGAAATTGGCTCCAATCAAGTGCCGTCCACAGAGTATGGCATGGTGTTACAAAATGGAGTGATAGCCTTCCTTCTTCAAGATCCCTTTTACCCTGTACAAATCTCCCGCTTTACCACCACCAAAGCACCTCCAGACCATCACATTGCCTACACCATGCTTGACAGAAGGTGTCAAAAAGAAGGCCAGTTGTATTGCTTCTTTAATCAGCAGAACAGTTTTCAGCTGTGCTAATATAATTGCAAAAGAGTTTTCAAATGATCAATTAGCCATTTAAAATGATAAATAGCTAAACTTGAAAATTTGCTTTTATGTTGAAGACAAGGACATTTCTGAGTGACCCCAAACTTCTGAACGGCAGTGTATATGTAAAGTACTTTATAATTTCTCCAGGTTGGGGGGGCTGCTGGAAGGTGGTCATGATAGAATGTGGGCCAGACTGGGAATTAAGGCATCTGTTTTATGGTTATAGTGGAACCAGGTTACAGAAATTCAGGACCACGTACAAATGGACAGACAGCACCCTACCTGTGGCATGGACCCATTTACTGCCTTGGGGCACTGGGATTAGGTATGTAGACCAGAGTAAAGAACACCTCCTACAGGCCCTCTAACACCAATTCCGGCAGCATCAGCTCTCTCATCAGGGAATGCCCCTTAGCGTCAGATGTAAGCCAGCAGTGGGATGATGGGGGACTAAAGGCTTTACAGAGGTCAGCCAGAGGCCAGCATGTCGGGGGTAGGTGGGCTTGGCACGGTCGTTGGGGACAAGTTGGACCAGAGGGTCCCAGTCCGCCGTGGACCCATGCCACCCACACTGCCCCATGCCAAACAAATGCTGCCCTATGCCAAACAAATGCTGCCCCATGCCAAACAAATGCTGCCCCATGCCAAACAAATGCTGCCCCAGCAGAGTCTATTTGTGGTAGACGTTCTTGTTTCTCCACTTCTCAGCCAGAAACCAACTGGGACAGTTTCTTTCCTCTGCCCCCCCATACACACACACACACACACACACGCACACGCACACACACACACACACAAACACACTCACACAGAGATTTTATTATCAAGATGAGGACCAGCAATTTGGTAAGATTAAAAATAACTATTTACCTAACCCTAACCTCAACCCTAACTTAACAACTAACTTTAACCTAACCATAACATTAATTATCTCACCTTTATGACCAAATGTAACCTAAACCTAACCCTTAATGCCTTAACTTAACCCCAACCAAAATGTTAAGCCTATTTCTAACTCACCAGAGATAATGTGGCACAGTTGTGAACTTTTACAGAAGTAAGTTGTCAATCATGGGGGAGATCATCACGCACAGCAAAATGAAATCTTATGAAAGAGCTCTTGAGACTCTTGCAAGAGTAATTATACATAAGGATATGTGACCATGCCAAATGTCCTCAGCCTTTAGACAACCCTACACTGAGCCTACACACTGTTCCTCTCTCTCTACATCACTGGTGTCTATACAAACACGCACACACACACACACACACACACACACACACACACACACACACACACACACACACACACACTCCATTCTCTCTCCCTCCGTCTGCACACACACCGCTAAGGGCTCTTATTTGATTAGCTGGGCTTTGTTTTGTCAAGCCTGGCATCTGGCACACCACGACAGTTAAAGTCAATGGTATATATACCCTCAGACTCACTATCTCACACATACACAGACACACACAACATTACCATCTCCGCCATCATCATCATCATAATCAGCACAAGTCCAAGTAGTTTTCATCCCTCCAGCCCTGAGCAGGATCTCTGATTACGTAGGGGAGTGACTGTGTGCTGTGTAACTCTATCATCCAGCCTTAGTTTAACTAATCACCCGATGGTTAAATATGCATGAACTGACTGGTCACCTGTGTGGGGTGTGAACAGGCCAGGAGCCGAACATCAAGTGTCCTCACAATGACCACACCGTTGTGGAGCGGCCATCCTGTTTTTGTAGCGGGGGGGCGGGTGGGGGGGGGGTGGCTGAGCTGACACACACACACACACACACAGAGACACACACTAAAACACTTACATATACACACACACACACACACACACACACACACGCACGCACGCACACACACGCACGCACACACAGAACACACACGGAGACCACAAGGGGTTAATTAGAACTGATTGGGTCTTGTGGGACAACACCTGCCTCTGACAGGTATTGGGATAAGAATCACACACACTGTGTGACTAGTGTGTGTGTGTGTGTGTGTGTGTGTGTGTGTGTGACTGGTGTGTGTGTCCTTCTATTTGTTTGTGTCGCTGTGTGCATACATAAGGTGTCATGTGAAAGCTAAACAGGGGCCACCCCTTCCCCTGGTACAGTGCGGCAGGCGTGAATGTTCCGGAGTGTTCCACAGTGTTCCAAAGTGTGTATGCCTGATCAGCAGCCAAACATGAGCAGCATGAAGTGGCTCTGAAGAGCCTGGTGCGCTTTACTGGATCCTGCTGAGACTGCCGAGGGGTAAAGACGCAGAGCCTAATGCCAGACACAAACGCAAAGACCAAATCACACTCACACATTCATAGCACTGTCTGTACCAAGACAATGTAAGCTTAATATAATTTCAGGTTCTGTTCTGTCAGTGGCTGGTTTCAGGTGAGTGCTGGTTGTTCATAACATATCAGCTAAGCAAACTGATGTTCTGTTGCAACAGCGTGCCAGGGCCAGGGGACAGGAACTGACAGAACACACCTCCCCCTGCGCTGACAGCAGGCTACAACAGTCAAATTGGCCCCTGGAGGGAAGTTAAGGCCATGGTGGAGAATTCTACTGGGGCTGGATGGGAACGCATGGGAAAAAAGAGAGAGATAGAGAGAGAGGAAGAGACACACAGACAGAGATAGAGACAGACCAGACAGGCATACAGATTCAGAGACAGACATGCAGAGAGAGATAGAGAGTAGGACAGAGAGGCAGACCGACAGAGACAGACATATACAAAGAGATAGAGAGGAAGAGACACACAGACAGAGGTAGAGACAGACCAGACAAGCATACAGATTCAGAGACAGACATGTAGAAGAGAGCGAGGGGAAGATACACACAGACGGAGACAGACCAGACAGGCAGACGGATTCAGACAGAGAGAGATAGAGGGGGAGAGAGCGGGACAGACAGTGACAGACATACAGAGAGCGATAGAGAGAGGAAGAGACACACAGATGGAGACAGCCCAGGCAGGCAGACAGATTCAGACAGAGAGAGAGAGAGAGAGAGAGAGGGAGAGAGAGAGAGAGAGAGAGAGAGCAGGACAGACAGAGACAGACATACAGAGTGAAAGAGAAAGAGAGGAGCAGATGAAGGAGAAATGGTGGGAAATGAGAGAGGAAGAAAAGGAGATAGAGGAAGGAGATGTGGGAGAGGTGGGTGACTATTTGAGATTGGATGTGTAATTATATATGTAATTGCATATTAGAGGTGCTGCCATGCAGCTAGTCTATACCACCCAACCTCCTCTGACACATCAAACATCCTGCTCCACACAGGCCACTATTTATCCTTCTCATACATTGAGCTAACATTGACTTGTTTATAAAACAAGGCTTTAAATCAAATGTTTAAGATTATGTATGTTAAGTATCCATAAGTCTGAATTGGGACTTTAGACTTTATTGCTTTGGACGAGTGCTTTAAATCCCCGGTCTGTGACCTTCCACAGAACAAAGTGGTAGTCTAAATTATTAACATAGCTGTCTCAGAGAATCAGTTGGATTGCATCTCTTCTTCTTAACAATTTTGTGATATTGTGTTTAAGGGCATGCTTCAGTGCAGTAACTCCCAGCAGACTCAGGTCAGTCGATGTTGAGGTATGTGGAGAAGGATTTTATATGTGGTGGGGAGCACACTGTTCTCAAAACCCCTTATGCATGCAGATCTGGCCATTCTTAGACAGTGTATGTATCCCCTTCTCTGAAGATCCAGAACCTCCTCTCTTCACAGGTCAACTATGTAAATAATGATTAGAAAACAAGCGCAGAATGTGATATACAAAACATACTGAAACTTCTGGAGTTGATCTGCTCTTTACTTCTCGAGGACTATACACACTTCAACATGTTACACAATACACATACAAATACAGGTTAAGGACTGCAGACAAATTCTATGTTTAAAATCTATGTGCAGAACCTTGGGGATCTACAGCCTGAGGAAGTAGAGAAAAACTGGATCCACTGATGTATTGTAAATGGATGTTACAGTAAAGATGTCATTTAACTGTGAAAAATAATTACCTTTTAATCTGTCAGGATCAGTCACAATGCTTCCATTGGCTTGTCAAACATAAAACTTCAAATAGGAACTCACCTTCGGCTGTTCATCCAAAACAATTCCAGCAACAGCAGAGCATTATGGTACCCATCATATTTCCTTTAATATGCTGGGGTTTTGAACTCTCACTGAAGAAATTATCCGAGCAATTCAAAGAGAGGGCCAAAATACTGAACCCAATGAGTCTCAATCAGAGCATGTCTGATTGATCAAAAACTAGTAGCATTATTCAAAATGTTTAGATGGGCTAGGTACCAGGACTGCTAGGCTCTCCTTATTGATGGTTATTAGGCTACAGCATCAGACATGGTGAACTTACATCTGTCTGTCTGGGGAAAATAAACATTTTTTGTTGTAACAAGAGGTCAAGTCAGCGTTGAGGGTAGGTGTGTCTAAATGTGTGTCTGTGTTTCTGTAATCAATATGGCTCCTTAAAAAGACACGGTCCCCTGTATCACACTGTTTTGAAAAGGACCCTCTTGTTCATTCTGATTCAGAACCAGAGACTTCTGTGCTCTGACACTCTTTTTGTGTATCTCACACGCTGCTTGAGTGCCCCTGAATTCACCCAGTCAAAACATAGGGTGTGGTTTGTGTGTATGGCATGTGTGGTTTGAGTATGTGTGTGTGTGTGTTTATGTGTGTGGAGTCTGTTGTTTGAGTGTGTGTTCGTCTCTCTCTTTCTGATGCTAACTCCACTCTTGTATCTCCCTACCATTTGGATTCACACATTCTCCCATTCAGGCGCTAAGAGAAGAAAGAGAAAAGGAGAAGAGAGACAGGCATTTTCTCCCTAACGACCCCGGCCAACTCTGCTGTCATACCGAGCTAATTATGCAAGACTATAGACACCCTGGGTATCGCTGCCAACCCTCACAGAGACACAGAGGAGAGGAGGGAAGGGAGAGGTAAGAGAGAGGGGGAGGGAGGGTGGGAGGGAGGGAGGGAGGGAGAGGGGAGAAAGAGAGGGCGGGAGAGGGGTGAGAGAGGGGGAGCTAGAGGGGAAAGAGAGAGAGAGACGGGGGTAGATAGGGAGAGAAAGGGAGAGAGGGAGGGAGAGAGGGCAGGTATTTGTTAAGTGTATTAATCCGGTCTTAGTATGTGCCTGTTGGTGAAGTGTAAAATGGTATTGTGAATTGTGTGTAAGGAATGTTAACTACCCACAAATGTCGTTCTACTGGAGTGTGACTGGACCATTTAGTTTCTGTGTGCACACGTGTGCGTTTGTGTGTGCGTGGGCGCGTGTATGTGTGCGTACGTGTATGTGTGTGTGCATATTTGTACACTTGCGTGGATTTGTGTGTGTCCATTGTGCCCAGTAAAATGAGAGACAGAGGATTTTATTTGGAAGAGATCTTCCTGGAGAGATGTGAATGCCAGAGATGGAAAAAGCTGCAAAGTGGTTTCTTTGTTCTTTGATATAACAAAATGTGCGACGCCAAAACAGAAGGACACCAGATTCAGCAGGGGCTTCCAATCTTCCACGTATTCCTCTGTGGATCAGTGATTTGGTCCAGTGCACATTATGGGTGAGAGGTGTGAATTCATTACAGGTAGTAATTATACCATCCCTCTCTACAGTAATCATGTGTCATTAAAACCCTCAGACTCAACACCCGTTAGGATCAGTTTCCCCCGGGACAGAGGGGGAGATGTTTTACACCCACCCACAACCCACAAACTGGGTCTTAGTGTGTTTGTGTGTGAGGCGTGTTTGATAATTTGTGTGTGTGTGTGTGTGTGTGTGTGTGTGTCAGCTTGGCAAAATACCCTTAAGTCAGAACTGTTTCAATAGATGTTTGATCTCTCATTTCGGGTTTGCTGTATCACAATGACAAAGGTCATGCTTTTATTTGATGAAAAGCCGAAATGAAATAGACGATAAACTTTAAATGGTCACATTAGGGATCCAAGAGATGCTTATATGACCTACAGCATTTAAATGATGAGAGGGCACTGGAGACAAAAGACTACTGATGTCATGTGGAAATGTTAATGGATAATAAAAGTCGATTTACGTTCATATCAATATTTTTCTTTTTGACACTGTGCTCTTTATTTTACTTTAGAATAATGAACACAGGGCAATGTTCCTTGCTGAAAATTCACCGTCAAATTATTCATGTAAATATTCACATTTAATATTGACTACAGAGAAAAATTAAATGTTGAAGTGAATATTAAATATGAAGTACATATTCAGACATGCATACCCTGAGGACATTTCCTGGTAGTTTGTCTGGCAAACACAATGTTATTAATCCACATGATGTGTACAGCACTAAGGGAGTGTGTGTGCACCAGGAAAACAAGAAGAGATGCCACACGCACAAGGTGGTCCTCTGAAAAAAACCCTTACTGCCCTCAGAGACAAAGAAAAAAGCCCACAAAGGAAACAAGAAGGAGAGTAGAGAGAACAGAAATAAAGGTCACATCAGGGAGCCTCGAATCTGACTTCTGTTAAACGTGTGTGTGTGTGTGTGTAGTATGTGTGTGTGTGTGTGTTGAGGGTTCAGGTTACCAGATAAGCTAGTGTCCCAGAGTGGAGCAGGCCACTGTTAAAGATGTGTCATATTGTGTCAACAGTACATACATGACAGCATGGAGGAGAAAGGGAGTGTCTCGCTTTTCTTCTGTCCGCCTTCCCTCTCTAGTGTTCGCCATGAAGAGTAGACACACGTGCCCCCACACCCTGCTCCCCGACTGCCCCCCCCCCCCCCCCC
>JACXGI010010267.1:0-28007 GCA_016801175.1 Esox masquinongy
GGTTAACAGCAGCTCAGATTAGAGACCAGCTGAATGCCACACAGAGTTCTAGCAGCAGACACATCTCTAGAACAACTGTTAAGAGGAGACTGCGCGAATCAGGCCTTCATGGTCAAGTAGCTGCTAGGAAACCACTGCTAAGGAGAGGCAACAAGCAGAAGAGATTTGTTTGGGCCAAGAAACACAAGGAATGGACATTTGACCAGTGGAAATTTGTGCTTTGGTCTGATCAGTCCAAATTTGAGATCTTTGGTTCCAACCGCCGTGTCTTTGTGCGACGCAGAAAAGGTGAACGGATGGATTCTACATGCCTGGTTCCCACCGTGAAGCATGGAAGAGGAGGTGTGATGGTGTGGGGGTGCTTTGCTGGTGACCCTGTTGGGGATTTATTCAAAATTGAAGGCATACTGAACCAGCATGGCTACCACAGCATCCTGCAGCGACATGCCATCCCATCCGGTTTGCGTTTAGTTGGGCCATCATTTATTTTTCAACAGGACAATGACCCCAAACACCCCTCCAGGCTGTGTAAGGGCTATTTGACCAAGAAGGAGAGTGATGGAGTGCTGCGCCAGATGACCTGGCCTCCACAGTCACCGGACCTGAACCCAGTTGAGATGGTTTGGGGTGAGCTGGACCGCAGAGTGAAGGCAAAAAGGCCAACAAGTGCTAAGCATCTCTGGGAACTCCTTCAAGACTGTTGGAAAACCATTTTAGGTGACTACCTCTTGAAGCTCATCAAGAGAATGCCAAGAGTGTGCAAAGCAGTAATCAGAGCAAAGGGTGGCTACTTTGAAGAAACTAGAATATAAGACGTTTTCAGTTATTTCACACTTTTTTGTTAAGTACATAATTCCACGTGTTCATTCATAGTTTTGATGCCTTCAGTGAGAATCTACAATGTAAATAGTCATGAAAATAAAGGAAACGCATTGAATGAGAAGGTGTGTCCAAACTTTTGGCCTGTACTGTATATATATCTTATTTCAACCTGTGTGTCAACTTGTATGTCTGTAACAAGGCCAAACATTCAAGGGTATGTAAACTTTTGATCAGGGCCATTTGGGTGATTTCTGTTATCATTATGATTTAAAAAGGAGCCAAACAACTATGTGATAATAAATGGCTTCGTATGATCACTATCCTTAAATAAAAGACAGTTTTTGCCAGACCGCGTAAGCGGAGCCGGGCTAGAAGAGCGAATGTCTCTTATTGACGGACTGACTGACTGACTGACTGGGTGAGTGAGTGAGAGAGAGACTGACCAACAACCCCTTGTTAAATAGCGTAGTGGTTAGAGACGCCGACTATAGATCCACAGCTCCCGTGTTTGACTCCTGTCACAGTCAAAACACATTATTCCTTAGGGTTTGTTCAGGACAGACAAAAACTTTGCTGGGTACAACCTTCAGTAGCTACGTTATGGGAAGCCTAAAATAAAACAGTTCAGGTGGATTTTAGGATTTGTTCAGGATAATGGCTTATAAGCGGTTAAAATGGCCAGTGGCAAAAGCCATACAGTTCATAGATGCTATTTGTGGTGGAGGTAAACTTAATAAGAAACGTTACTCAGTTGAACACAATGCTTAATGGTGTCAAGCGAAATATTGAAACTTGACGTGATGTTAATGATCTAATGTTGAAATGCCATACCAACGCTTGGCAGATTGATAGCTCAGTCGCGTCGTGGTTAATGACAGAGTCTTTTATGTGGGAGAGGGGGGGCATCAACAATTATCACTTTCTATTGTGGGCTTGCCTGGTTTCTTGTTTTGCATGATCAGTCATATTTTCAAAATCAATGCCAACATTTCACAATTTCTGCCAGGGTATGCAAACTTATGAGCACAACTGTATATTGCCGTATATTGCATTTCCGTTTGGGTAACGTTGCTGAGCCTAGACCTGACCAATTAAATGAACCCAAGATCATTATTATGATCACGGCTATTATTCATGGCCGTGAGTTCTACTGAACATTTGTTTATGATTCGACTTTACCAAGCATAAGTCATCTCCAATCACAGTCATTCAAGATTTTATCCAACCACATTAATTCAACGAGTTTGACGGTTCATCAGTATCCTTCCAGGTTTTAATAATGAGTTGGACAGTTGTTAACCCCATTCCAGTAATTTCAGCAATTTCCTTAGTTGTTGTCTTTGCTTGATGCAGGCCAATAATCTCACCCTTATGAAACACAAATCTTTTCAACGACCACGGGATACGTCTTCTGACATGGTTGCTTAAGAAATGAGAACCTACTCACTGCATCAGCTGGAGTTAAAAGAATTGTTGCCAGCTGAAACATATTAATCACTGCAGTAATTATTCAATCATAGGCTCTTAAGTATTTGCTTATAAAAATCCAAACAATGACTTTTTTTGGGCAGTCAGTGTAGTTTATAATGTTTTTTTCATCCACTTGGGTTTGAATCCGACCCACTACTCTTTCAGTAGAAAAAATCCTTCCCTACTTTTCTATCCAACAAAACAAAACCCTTTTTCACGTGTATTTACAGTAATACAAGTCTGGCACATTGAGACCATAACTCCAACTAGCAACAACAGAGCATAATTCCAACAAGCAACAATGAAACTCCAAGATGATCACAGTAAAAAAGTAATTAAGACAATTAGGAAAGCAAAGGAACGATTTGGATCGAACCCCAAAAAATGTCTGGAACACTAAAATTCATGGCAATAATATGGAATCCTCTCAGCTACATATAACAATAAAATATGAGAACATAGTCTGTACTGACAAAACTACATTTATTGAAAGCTTCAGAATTCACTTTGTCTCAGATGGTAATTTGAATTTGAGTTGCATAATCTGGACCCCAAATCAGATGGTTTTAATGATCTAGACCCCTAACATCATAGTCCATCTCAGTGTCTATTACTTCCCTCTTAAACCCATCTGCAACTACACTGGATTGGAAAGCGGCTGTTTCTCAGACTTCTGAGCTCGCCAGTGGTATCTCAGCATCTCTAAACTGCTTCAGACCACAAGCAGTTTTTTTGCAACTATGTTGATATCGCTAAAGCCTTTGACTCTGTCAGCCATTGCAAATAATTATCAGATTTACTTTTCTAGATTTTCTGGAAAGTAATTTCACTGTTATCAATATTTCAATTCTGAGGGCCTGCTGTCTACAACTCCGGCATTACCCTCTTTCACAAGAAGCCATCCAGGCTGCAAAATATACTCTTTTTATTTTCAGTTGCGGTTGTTATTCTCAATGCATGTTTTATTTCCATTTTGTATGTCTTTATTGATGTAATACAGGGCTCAGCAGTAAAGGAGAACTTGGTCTCAGTTAATTTCTCTGTATAAATTTAACAATTAAAGTTAAAAATGAACATCCTGCCAATACTTTTAATGGCAATGTAGTCTATATACTTGCCTCTAAAAAGCTCATCAATTAATTACACGTAGTTTATTACATTGCCAAGCTCATTTTTACCAGCACACCCTTCAACACTCATCCCAATGTCTATTACGCTTCACTGGCCCTTGCTACATATATAGCAACTTACTCATATTTGTTTACTTATTTATAAATCCCTTTTAGGTAAATGCCTACTCTACATTAACAGAGTAGGCATTTCGGGTTGATTTCTCACTTTGGTCACTCCTAAAGTCAACACTTCTTCTAGCCTTTATTAATTTCAGTTAACTGCCGGTAATGACTAGAAGAAATAGCACTTGTTTTAAGAGCATTTTACCGCTTGTAACTTTCTTTTTCTGTTAGAAGCATTCTTTTTACAATAACTTAAATTGCCCTGCAGAATTATTAGCACCCTTGAAATAATATCAAAGTTGTTTATCAGCTACATCATCCACACAAAATATGAGAGAAATCTAACCAAATCTAATTTAAGTATCTTCTCACTGAAATATACTGTATGCATTTTCCTAGTTAATCTGATGAGAAGATTAACCAAGGTCATCCATGACTTCCTGTTTCATTGGGTTATCAATATGAGTTGACACACAGGGTGATATCTATGCCACCAGTTTTTGAAATTGTATTATAACATTTCAAATGTGTAATGGTTGAATTGAAATTGAATGTTTTGGTTTGAAATAGAATTTAATAGTATTGAAACCCAGTACTTAAATGAATCAATAAGTTGTTGACTTTCATAAATAAAACAGTGGCTGTAAAGCAATTGCCACAGCACACACCTCAAACTGCCCATCCTGACCACTATGGCAATAACAATGAAGTTCAGAACAACTAGCTGTGAGGAAGCTGCCTATAATAGACTATATTGTCTAACTTCAGTGTGCACCAGACTTCTTACCTTCACATATTCCCTCATGGCCACTCAAACCTGCTCCAGTAGAGGGTACAAATCCATCATCACAGGTGCATTTGTAGGACCCAATTACATTTACACATTTGGTTTTGCGACTGCAGTTGTGCTTATTCTCTGTACACTCATTGATGTCTTAAGGGGAAGAGAAAGGAAGTTTCAGTCAGTCATGGTGTTGAAAGTGAGAATTGTTTTTTATGAATTTTTTGGGAAATCCTAGTCACACCAGAAATGCAAATTATGCTGCAGTATATTGACAATTAGGTGTAGCCTGAATTAAATGTTTAAAGGTAATCAAAAGTGGTTTACCTTGGCACTTGTGGACTGTGTCAGCTGTGAAATTCACACCATTTTTTAACCTGAATCCTATATTACATGTGCAGTAGTAACTGCCTACTGTGTTGGTGCAGTTTGCATTCACCCCACATAACTCATCACTACATTCATTGTAATCTGAGGACATTGGAAAAAGAACAATGATGAGACATACAGTAGGTTTCCGTTACAGTTAAGAATGAAGGATTTTACCAATGGGCAGCGGCAGAAAAGTTTTTTGTCACCTCATGCATCTTATAATTTAGACCTTTATTTAAATTTTAACCTCAAATCAACAACCGAGTTGATGAAACAAGCTAGTGTGTCAGAGGTGGTCATACCTTTGCATTCTTTCTTTACCATCTGATATCCATCTTTACAACTGCCAGCAACGCAGGACACATGTGCTGTCAGCCAGGCAAGGCAAAGAGCTGCAGGGTAGAAAAACCCAGTCAGTCTTGATTCTCCATGTTATCTAACAGATTGTTAGGGTAGCATGAACAGTAATGACAAACAGCAGTGAGTGAAACCTTTAGCATTTTCAATATTACTGTGTTCCACCTAAAATTTTATCCCAGATTTTTATCTACGATAAATCTACTGTAAATCTATAGTAAAATAGATAAAGTTAACCTGATTGAACAAATAACCACCAAAACGCTTAACCATAAGGCTGCACCATGTATGTAGAGGAAGACAGTCAGGTAATGGAAAGTGCAGTGGCCGCTGAACTTGTGACCGCCATCACCCATACCTACCAAACCCCCACTGGGAGGCTGCCCCAGAGTCGACGCGGCCTCCCCAAAACAAGGGTTTGTCCTTTCGTTTTGATTTCTCCCTCACCTCCACCCTTCTGTTTTTGTTAATAAAACGCATTAAAACTGTGTCCATTCCCAATGTCTATCCTCGTTACAATGTTCAAACTAATACATGGGCGTTTTCTGTCTGAACTGGAGTAATCCGGGTTTCAGCAGTACCGGGCAGATGACAGACACTGTGCATGGTATGTTGTGGGCAAGCGGCAGCATTGTGAATAGCATGTGATAGCAATGGGTTATTGAATTGGCAACCAACGCAATGCATTGCCAAAGGCAATTTGAATGCGCTGAGATAACAGTGACAAGATCCTGAGCCCCGTTGTCATGCAACCCATTGAGCATGTTTGGGATGCTCTTGATTGAGGTATGACAGAATGTTCCAGTTCCCGCCAATATCCAGCCACTTCACACATTGAAAATGAGTGGGACACAATTCCACAAGCCACAATCAACAACCTGATCACTGCATTAGGCAAATGGTGGTCAAACCAGATACAGACTGGTTTTCTGATCCACACCCCTGCCTTTTATAGTGCCTATAAACAACTGAAGCATGTCTGTTTTCCCAGTCATTTGAAATCCATAGACTAGAGCCTAATGACTTTTTTCCAAATGACCTATTTTATATAAGCTGTAACTCAGTAAAATCTTTGAAATTGTTGCGTATGTTGTTTACATTGTTGGATATTGTATAGGTTAGCTTTGACAGTCGTCCAATGGCTGACTATTTGTGAATTTGTTTTGTGTCCACCTATCTGGGTTTTCTTATGTGGTTCGCACAGGAAATTTCACATAATTAGCCAAAAATAACCTCTAAATGGCACACAGCTGACCAGAGAGAACCACTTCCTCTTTGTATGGGACCACTTCCTCTTTGTATGATCAGTGAACTCTGCAAAATCTGATACAGGAGCTTTAACATTTTTTTTTCACTTTCAATATGTACAGTATCTCACAAAAGTGAGTACACCCCTCACATTTTTGTAAATATTTGAGTATATCTTTTCATGTGACAACACTGAAGAAATGAGACTTTGCTACAATGTAAAGTAGTGAGTGTACAGCTTGTACAACAGTGTACATTTGCTGTCCCCTCAAAATAACTCAAAACACAGCCAATAATGTCTAAACTGCTGGCAACAAAAGTGAGTACACCCCTAAGTGAAAATGTCCAAATTGGGCCCAATTTGCCATTTTCCCTCCCTGGTGTCATGTGACTCGTTAGTATTACAAGGTCTCAGGTGTGGAAGTTCAACATGGCACCTCATGGCAAAGAACTCTCTGAGGATCTGAAAAAAAGAATTGTTGCTCTTCATAAAGATGGCCTAGGCTATAAGAAGATTACCAAGACCCTGAAACTGAGCTGCAGCACAGTGGCCAAGATTTAACAGGACAGGTTCCACTCAGAACAGGCCTCGCCATGGTTGACCAAAGAAGTTGAGTGCACGTGCTCAGCATCATATCCAGAGGTTGTCTTTGGGAAATAGACGTATGAGTGCTGCCAGCATTTCTGCAGAGGTTGAAGGGGTGGGGGGTCAGCCTGTCAGTGCTCAGACCATACGCCGCACACTGCATCAAATTGGTCTGCATGGCTGTCGTCCCAGAAGGAAGCCTCTTCTAAAGATGATGCACAAGAAAGCCCACAAACAGTTTGCCGAAGACAAGCAGACTAAGGACATGGATTACTGGAACCATGTGCTGTGGTCTGATGAGACCAAGATAAACTTATTTGGTTCAGATGGTGTCAAGCGTGTGTGGCGGCAACCAGGTGAGGAGTACAAAGACAAGTGTGTCTTGCCTACAGTCAAGCATGGTGGTGGGAGTGTCATGGTCTGGGGCTGCATGAGTGCTGCCGCCACTGGGGAGCTACAGTTCATTGAGGGAACCATGAATGCCAACATGTACTGTGACATGCCTAAGCAGAGCATGATCCCTTCCCTTCGGAGACTGGGCCGCAGGGCAGTATTCCAACATGATAACGACCCCAAACATACCTCCAAGACGACCACTGCCTTGCTAAAGAAGCTGAGGGTAAAGGTGATGGACTGGCCAAGCATGTCTCCAGACCTAAACCCTATTGACCATCTGTGGGGCATCCTCAAACGGAAGGTGGAGGAGCAAAAGGACTCTAACATCCACCAGCTCCGTGATGCCGTCATGGAGGAGTGGAAGAGGACTCCAGTGGCAACCTGTGAAGCTCTGGTGAACTCCAAGAGGGTTAAGGCAATGCTGGAAAATGATAGTGGCCACACAAAATATTGACACTTTGGGCCCAATTTGGACATTTTCAATTAGGGGTGTACTCACTTTTGTTGCCAGCGGTTTAGACATTAATGGCTGTGTGTTGAGTTATTTTGAGGGGACAGCAAATGTACACTGTTATACAAGCTGCACACTCACTACTTTACATTGTAGCAAAGTGTCATTGCTTCAGTGTTGTCACATGAAAAGATATACTCAAATATTTACAAAAATGTGAGGGGTGTACTCACTTCTGTGTGTGTATGCATGGGCATGTTTTACTTACCTTCTGGGGACAAAAAGTCAACAAAATCATCAGAAAGTATGTAAAGCATCAGAAATTAAAGATGTGGGGATGTCTCCATTAGATTTTTTAGCTTAAGTTTGGGGTGTAACTTCCATTTAGGATTAGGCATTAGGGCTAGGTTAAGTTTAGGTGTAAAGGTTATGGTTAGGGTTAAGGGAACATGGAAATGTTGTTTTTGCGTACCTACTAGGTTAATACTGGACTGTGTGCGTGTGTGATTTTGTATGTCTGTGTGTGTGTGCACATAATGTCTGTAAATCTGGTATGCTCCCATGAATATTTTAGACAGATGGACTCAACAAAATACTATTTTTTTATCTGAAAAAACACCAATTTAACCTCTGAGGCATGTGCATCCAGTTGACGAGTGCAGCCAATAAAATAAGCACAAAGGTTCATATGTGTACAATGTGAATGTGTGAGTGTGTCAAAGACAAAATGGGACACTTGGTGTTTCTGTTGTTGGATTGTGATGTTTTCCAGGGTAAGACCCCGGAGTAAAAATAACCCTTGCAATGCAATGTAAAAGACAGTCCCTTCAGAACTAGGGTCCCAATGATTCTAGGGTGAAGAATAGAGACGGTGTGTCTGTCTGTGTGTCTGTCTGTCTATATCTGGTCCTAATTCATCTGACAATACTTCATTAGGCTTTCAGTCCTCGGATTGCCATTAGTCAACCGTTATAACAATGACTTCTTTTAGGTGTCATTAACTTCTAATGAGTGTCACTCTCTCCACATTTGGACCTGTCCGCCTGGCTTTCTTACTCAATTACACTAAGAAATCTGGCAGATTTTTATAATCTCTAGAAATACAGTCATGAATAAACACTCAACCTCTATTCAACCAGACATATGTATTTTCAATCTCTTGTGCTCATTGAGTCTTATTAATAAATACAATAAAAAAGACTTGACCTCGTCCCCATGATGAATTGGCTTGTGGATGAATATATATATATATATATATATATATATATATATATATATATTCATTTTCATTATCATCAACCATCAGTCCTGTGTTCCAATGGCATGTTGTGTTGGGTTAGCACAAATGAAAACTGTTGTGCTGATTAAAGAATCAACAAAACTGGCCTTCTTTAGACTAGTTGAGTATCTGGAGCATTAACAATTGTGTGTTTGATTACAGGATCAAAATGTCCTAGTAATGTACATGACCAATGGTGGTCATCGAAGCAAGGGCCAACATGGGTTGAAATGTGCCTCCCTGAACTTCGATTTTCACTTCACTTCACGTCTTTTCAAAAAACTCTCATGTTAAAAGGTAACAAGTTATGAAAGAAGTTCCTAACACCCCATTCCTTAAAATAAATCAATTGTTATGCTTTACTTTTAGTTGTTCCTTTTTCAGTTTATGTCAATGATTTATACTTCAGGGACCATGACCATTAGGGTTCACAATACAGTACTAATATATATAGGACAAAGCTGCACTGAATGGGGACCACTGTTAGTGTCCTATGAGATCATAATGATCTTTCAGTGTATTTGTAAATCAGCACTTTGGGGGGAATTAGAAGTAAAAATGTAATTCTGGTTGAGTAGTTTTCATTCCAAACGCACACATCTTCTCCGTGAACTTTGTGTAAACAGTTTACAAAATTGACTCACCCAGAATCATGAGATGCACTCTGCCATTCATGTTGGTAAAGAAAAAACTTTTTTATGAAAAAAAAATTTCTATGAAAATCCCAATGAGCAAGACCAGACCTGGGCTGAAACCCTGCCCCGTATCAACAGTAAATTAAGAAATATGAAAAAAAACGATCTTCTCCTATGGTATAGATTTCCCAAAAAACTTTGTAGGGTTGTTTCACTAAAGTAAAAGGTTGAGTAAGAAAAATGACATCTCTATCCATCAACACAGTCAAGCTTATGTCTTCTTGATCCAAAGATATCACAAATTGAGAGATTAAACCACTAGAAGTCACTGTGCTCTAATCCACTGCCTGTAACTCTGTCTCTTCCTGATGCTCTGAGTAGTTGGCTGTGATGGTTCGGGTTGCGTCTGGCTCTCAATCATTAAGAGATTTCTGTGCAGTTTTTGTTGAGCTGGCAGTGTTTATTCACGCCCCTGACACAGGGGAGAAAATGAGGGGAGGTTCCGCTGCTGTTGCAATTTTTTTCATCTGCAGTGTACATGATGACTTTTACATTTCCATGACAACATTAACACTGGCCTTCAACCCCCACACCCCCCCGACTTCCTCTCTTTCTCTATCATTCTTTTCTTCTAGAACTGATGACAAATATATGGCTCTTTTTTATGGCTCTTTTTATTTTTTGACAACATCTGTTAATACTGATAACGAAAGTAATACTATACTATATACTACATACTGTCCTATACAAAAATCCCACTGGATTGCATTAAATAATAATGCTTAGTAGGTCAAGTGATTCTTGGGAAACTGAATAATTCATAGAACTATTCTATGAATTATTCTAAAAAATATAGGGAAGTGGACTTTCCAATGACAGAAATATGACTTTCTCAATTATGTATTCACCCAAACCACAGGTGCCACCACAGCTTTATATAGATCATTCTGTACCAAAACCCAATTATATGCAAAATGCTTATTCAATACTATTTTTAATGGGGGGTGGGGTGTGGGGGGGCAACGGCAACGGCAAAACAACATGCGCAATTAACCCTGCGCAATTTAAACAAACCGAGCGATGAAAACGTCAGGTCTCATTGTGTGTGTTTCTCAACACCATTCCAGCTGTGTTCATTTCAGCTCGCAATACAAACAGAGATCTTAGTTCTTTGAAATTGGATCGAAAGAGACTTCCAAAAAGACCAGGAGCTGAAGCCCCGGAAGCCCAGGCCTAACGAAGTCACTACTTACATTACACTAATATATACTGTACACTATATGGCCAAAAGTATGTGGAAACCTGACCATCACACCTTGTAAAAACACATTATGTAATAACACTGCATTATGTAATAACGTGACAAAATGTAATATATATTCACTTCATTATGTAATATCTCTGCATTTTGTTATTAAGTCACCACACTGGTGTCCTGTCAGCCACAGAATTGAATAGAAGGCAATGCTGCTTGGGGCTAAACTTGGTGAGTGCCAAAGCAAAACAGGGTGAAGCAAGCCATGCTGCGCATCTCTGGACCAGACTCCCTGTCTATCTTAAAAGTAGCCTAACACTCAAAAACTTTTGAATAAGGACTCAAAATCACACTATTCATGGATGCTTTGAGTTAAGTAATATGAGTCCTTCAAAAAAATGTAAACCTATTTTAACTACACCACTACTTATTTATTCATAGTTCTAATGAATCAATTGTTATTTCTTACAAATATTCTATTAATGTATCAATTAACTCTCTTACATAAACTGTCTTCTAATTTAAGTTGTAAAGCACCTTGGATTGCCACTGTGTATGAAAAATGTGCTCTAAATAAAGTTTTTGAATTGCCTTGGAGGAAAGGGAATAAGTTGTAGTGTCTATCACTGGTGTTGAAGTGTATGAATGTACGCTTGTTATGTTTAGTTTACCAAAGAACATTGGTTGTCCGTACACAAGAAGTCATGTTCAGTCAAAGGGCGACAGTAATTAGCCAATGTGCTTACTATACTGTGTTGTGTATTTTGGGTTGCAATGTCTATAAAGTAGAGGTGCGACCGTAAGTTTCTTTTAAGTCCGAGTATCGAGTCTGTAACATCATGAACAATAGACTATCAAATCCTGCAATAAATAATTGAATTACTCTCTCCCTTGACGACCAGATACGCAATCATTATTTCAACCACTACACAAAATGGCTGATTAGTTTAAAGTCAACTTGCTGAAAGGTATGATATTGAGTGTGACTAAACTGTTATTTCTCTGCAAAGCATTGGATTTAGAGTTTCTCTTATTTAGAGTTTACTGTAGAGTAGATCAAATCTTTATGCTAATAATCATGTGCTGGTTAGCCATGACAACTCTTGCTAGCCTATCAGCTAATTTTGGCCTTAGAAAGTTTCCCATGGGAAAATTTTGTTTTCCTTCACTCTGTTGAACGTCATAGGAATTCATTTATAGAAATAGGCCACTTATTTTACACATTTCCATGTTTATTGACTCGTGTTTTTTGGTAAGTTTGAGCATTTTGGAGAAAATTAGCAATAGCTACCCGGCCTGTTATAAAGTAGGCCTTTTATGACTGCATACATTTACAATGTGATCATTATGGTTGCTAACTCTCACACATTGACCGTGAGACTGAGAAAATTGAAACATTTCACATGCTCTCACGCCACATGGCCATTTTCTCACCCAGTGAGATGTTTCCGAGTTCAATAGTCTAATAATAGTCTAAGTTATTGGTCATCCAAAGTGTTGTTAACCACTACAGTGTGGTACATATTATTTGCCTAAATATACTGTAATTATATTTAATAGAAAGAATAAAGAACTTGAAATAATTTATTGTTCTATATTGGTCTATTGTTGTGCAACAATTTTTTGACTCTATTTCTGTATAGTCAAAAT
Organism: Esox masquinongy; assembly: GCA_016801175.1. NCBI lineage: Eukaryota > Metazoa > Chordata > Actinopteri > Esociformes > Esocidae > Esox > Esox masquinongy. The sequence continues at coordinate 12,538 of JACXGI010010267.1, forward strand.
TTGCATAATCCTTATGGCAGAGCTGTGTGTGTGTGCAGGTATGCATGTGTGTCCTGACATTTGTGTGTATAACAATACTTTGTGTCAGTACAACACTGTCATGCAGTTGAGCCCTCAAGTACTGTTTCTATTAAACTAAGGAATACAGTGACACTTGATGTAGTTTTGAACAATGAAAGATACAATTAGTTCAGTAGATTAATAGTATCTTTCCAAATAAATTTTTAGTCAGTGGGATTCATGCTAGAATAAATATAATTAAATAAACATTGTTCTTATGTTGTAATGATTTTCATGAATGAAGACATCCAATTTGGTTGGTTATTAGATAATGCGCATTATTATTCCATTTTCACTAAAAAAAAGTTAAACTCCCACATTTTGTAATAATCACCGCATTATGTAATAACTTATTTTAAAAATGCAGGGAAAGTTATTACATATTGCGTTCAAGCTATTTATTACAAAATGCGGCAGACTATACAAAATGTGGAGTTATTACATAATGATGTGAAAATGTATTACATTTTGTCAAGCCTTTACATAATGTGTTATTGCATAATGTGTTGTTACACATCTATATGAGTTTGTTGGACATTCCTAAACCATGGGCATTAATATGGAGTTGCCCTCCCCCCTCTTAATATGGAGTTGCCCCCCCCCACTCTCCAAATTCTCACAGAGACTTTGGAGAGTCTCTGTGAGAATTTGTGTCCATTCAGCCAAAAGAACATTTGTGATGTCAGACATTGATGTTGGACCAGAAGGCCTGGCTTGCAATCACTGTTCCAATTCATGAGATCAGGGCTCTGTGCAGGCCACTCAAATTCCTGTACACTAACTTCACAAAACCATGTCTTTATGGACTCCACTTTGTGCACAGGGGCACAGTCATGCTCGAACAGGAAAGGGCCTTCCCCAAACTGTTGCCACAAAGTTGGAAGCACCCAATTGTCTAAAATGTATCTTTTGGCATTAAGATGATTCTTCACTGGAAATAAGTAGCCTAGCCCAAAGCCTGAAACACAGCCCCAGACCATTATCCCTCCTCCACTCAACTTTACAGTAGATTAATCCATCAGACTGCCATTTAGTAAAGCATGATTCATCAGTCCAAAGAACACCTTTCACTTGGATTTTGTTTTACAGACTCTGGACAGAGACCACATCTATTTATTAATTATTACAATTTGTACTCTTAAATTGTTTACCCGGCACAGCCAGAAGAGGACTGGCCCCCCTCAGAATCCAGTTCCTCTCTAGCTTTCTTCCTAGGTTTTCGGCCCATTTTGGGAGTTTTTCCTAACCACTGTGCATCAACCCTGTTGTTGCTTGCTCTTTGGGGTTTCAGGATGGGTGTTTTGTAAAAGCACTTTGTGACAACTGCTGATGAAAAAAGGACTTTATAAAATAAATTGGTTTGATTGATTTCCTGCTCTGTGAGTTTGCGTGGCCTACCACTTAATGGCTGGGCTGTTGTTGCTCCTAGATGCTTTCACTTCACAATTATAGCACTTACAGGTGACCTAATATGGCAGAAATTTCATTGAGCTCTTCAGTACGACCAATTGTACTTCAAATGTTTATCTATGGAGATTTCATGGCTATGTGCTGGATTTCATCCACATGTGAGCAATGGGTGTGGCTGAAACACCTGGACTCAGTAACTAGTAGGGGTGTCCACATACTGTTGGCTATATAGTGTATATGTTTCCTAAAGAGATACTTAACTTCATGTTAAAATGACATATTTTGCTACAGCAGTTAGAATTTGTCGGAAAGGAAGAAGAATTGCTCAAAGCAAGCATGTCTTGTTTACTGAGACATCTCTGACAGAGTAATGGAGACAGTGTCATTTTTAACTCATAACATCACAGCCCACTAAAAGTAACAACTTCCTGCTTATGTTTCCAATTACATCACCATATTTTGCAGTTGTCAATGCTATTATTGTTTCACATGACATAGACAGGTGTCGTCTCTTAACTTTTCATGTGATATACAATGCGTTCTGAACAAAATATATATTTCTGTTTTTTTAATTGTTATACATTTGCTAATATTTCTAAAAATCTGTTTTTGGTTGATCATTTTGGGGTATTGTGTGTAAATTCATGACAGTTTTATTTTTACAAATATGAAATGTGTAAGCAAGCTTAAGGAAAAAAGTTAACCCTAACCTTAACCCTAAAATTGTCAGCTAATATGCAGCTGTCATGGTACGGTGAGGATCAGCGCCATCGTGCCATGCACCCCCAGTTCCCGTCACTCCACGAACTCACCCCGGACTCATTCATTGTCTTGTCTCCATTAATCATGCACACCAGGTCCCAATCTTCCCATCAATATGTGTTAAAATGTTTCTCCTCTGCTCCCCTCAATTGTCGATTAATGTTGTTGCTTGTATGTTTTTGCTTATATGTCACACGTAGTGGGTGAGTGTTCGTTTTGCTGCTAAGACAGCCCTTTACTTTCATTAAGTTTGTATTTTGTATTCAGTGTTTGTTTTTTGATTAAATTCGACATTCGGATACAATTCTGCCTGCATATGCTTCCTCTCCTCCACAACACTGTTACAGCAGCATGTATATTTTAGTCATTTAGCGGACAGTCTCAATCATACTGTCAGTTTGATATTCATGTGATTGTTTTTCACATCTAAACTTGCAATTCACATGAGAGGGTGCAACATATGAAATGGTGGTAGTAATGTGAAGTCTACTAAGTCATGTCTTGATCTTGATCTATTTATGTCTAAATTGGTCCATGTCAGTTATAGGGTGGGGACAGCTCTTTCAAATGTGTCTGTGTCCCACGCTGCTAAACAATAGAAAAGGCTTGGAGCTCTGGGGACATGTGGACTAGTGTTGACAGATAAATGGCATGGCCTGACATGGAGTCATTCTGTAGTCCAGAAACGAGCAGTATTTGTATTGTACTGTGACCCTGGTGTGACTTGCCTCAGACCTTAAGACTTTTCATAATCAGCAATAAACCTCGCCAATAAATAACAAATAAAGATAACTTTTTATCTGATTAAACAGAAGCAGTTTAAAGATATTTTAACAGATGGGTTTGAAAATCATTTTGATAACTGATGTGGGATACCATCAATATAATCAAGGCCAAGAATCCATTTGGTGTAGCTCACTTTCAATGACTAGCTTACAATACAGCACAAGAGAATGACAAGCTAAGTAGGCTACTTAGCACCTGTCTATTGTAAATGGGCAGGATCCTATCAGCAAACCCAACAGTTTACACTGCAAAATAATAAATGGTCCACAACTGATTTAATGTAAGAGGCGGGCAGCAACTGAGTCACTAATGAAAATAAATAATATTTCAATAAATAAACAAAATACAGTTTGTCAGAAAATACAGTTCATATGAAGTTTAACTTTCTGTTGTGACCTTTGACTCCTACCTTGCTTAGACTTACAGTACTTCATAATATTTGTATTGTTCAGTATGTACGTAAGTTCACTATGTCCACAAAATCCTTATCGAGCTAGTGGACACACAATTCCACACCGTCACTTTATATGCTAGCAAGCAAATCACATGCCAGTGGACATTATATTGGCATTGTTCCAGCTCATCCTGTTGTCTTCTTACCCCATTTCCTCTTCATACAGATGATGTATGTTTGCCATTTTTCTAAGAATTATTTCTCCTCTTTTTTTTTTATTGTGTTTCTTTCTAAGGGCTCAAACAATTGAGACGGCGCTCAAACATGGGCTGTCAGTGTCAACTACATCCTGACTCAGAAGAGACCAGATGAGGGACCAGAGTGGAGCCAGGCACTACAGCTGGAAGGACCAGGGTCATATTCATTAGGAAAAAACAAAATGGTTTGCAAATGAAAAAGTCAAATATTGTCCCAAATTGGAAAGTTTTCAGTGTTTTCTTTTATTTGGGGCCTAATAATAGAAAAACACAGGCACATAATTGATACAATTATGTAAAGTTTAAGTAATTAACATGACCTAAATAAAACTGTAATAAATTTAACAACATCAATTAAATGTGTTAAATATACATACAGTATCTCACAAAAGTGAGTACACCCCTCACATTTTTGCAAATATTTGATTATATCTTTTCATGTGGCAACACTGAGGAAATGACACTTTGCAACAATGTAAATTAGTGAATGTACAGCATGTATAACAGTGTAAATTTGGTGTCCCCTCAAAATAACTCAACACACAGCCATTAATGGCTAAACCGCTGGCAACAAAAGTGAGTACACCCCTAAGTGAAAATGTCCAAATTGGGCCCAAGTAGCCATTTTCCCTTCCCGGTGTCATGTGACTCGTGTGTGTTACAAGGTCTCAGGTGTGAATGGGGAGCAGGTGTGTTAAATTTGATGTTATCGCTCTCACACTCCCTCATACTGGTCACTGGAAGTTCAACATGGCACCTCATGGCAAAGAACTCTCTGAGGATCTGAAAAAAAGAATTGTTGCTCTACATAAAGATGGCCTAGGCTATAAAAACATTGCCAAGACCCTGAAACTGAGCTGCAGCACAGTGGCCAAGACCATACAGCGGTTTAACAGGACAGGTTCCACTCAGAACAGACCTCGCCATGGTCGACCAAAGAAGTTGAGTGCACGTGCTTAGCGTCATAGCCAGAGGTTGTCTTTGGGAAATAGACGTATGAGTGCTGCCAGCATTGATGCAGAGGTTGAAGGGGTGGGGGGTCAGCCTGTCAGTGCTCAGAACATACGCCGCACACTGCATCAAATTGGTCTGCATGGCTGTCATCCCAGAAGGAAGCCTCTTCTAAAGATGATGCACAAGAAAGCCCGCAAACAGTTTGCTGAAAACAAGCAGACTAAGGACATGGATTACTGGAACCATGTGCTGTGGTCTGATGAGACCAAGATAAACTTATTTGGTTCAGATAGTGTCAAGCGTGTGTGGCGGCAACCAGGTGAGGAGTACAAAGACAAGTGTGTCTTGCCTACAGTCAAGCATGGTGGTGGGAGTGTCATGGTCTGGGGCTGCACTGAGGAGCTACAGTTCATTGAGGGAACCATGAATGCCAACATGTAATGTGACATACTGAAGCAGAGCATGATCCCCTCTGGGCTTCAGGGCAGTATTCCAACATGATAACGACCCCAAACACACCTCCAAGACGACCACTGCCTTGCTAAAGAAGCTGAGGGTAAAGGTGATAGACTGGCCAAGCATGTCTCCAGACCTAAACCCTATTGAGCATCTGTGGGGCATCCTCAAACGGAAGGTGGCGAAGTGCAAGGTCACTAACATCCACCAGCTCCGTGATGTCGTCATGGAGGAGTGGAAGAGGACACCAGTGGCAACCTGTGAAGCTCTGGTGAACTCCATGCCCAAGAGGGTTAAAGCAATGCTGGAAAATAATGGTGCCCACACAAAATATTGACACTTTGGGCCCAATTTGGACATTTTCACTTAGGGATGTACTCACTTTTGTTGCCAGTGGTTTTGACATTAATGGCTGTGTGTTGAGTTATTTTGAGGGGTCAGCAAATTTACACTGTTATACAAGCTGTACACTCACTAATTTACATTGTAGCAAAGTGTCATTTTTTCAGTGTTGTCACATGAAAATATATAATCAAATATTTACAAAAATGTGAGGGGTGTACTCACTTTTGTGAGATACTGTACAAATTGGTCAAGCATCTGATTATATATCTCTTTTTCTCCTCAGCTTCCTCTTTGAATTCTGTCTTCTCATTCTGTATGTCAGTCTTTATAAAGCAGGGTATTTTTGACTCCATTCATAACCACATCCCCTTGCATTTCTAAAACACAAGCTGTTGGTCTGCAACCAATCAACTGTTGTCTTGCAAAAGTTTGCAACATGTCACTTTTATTGCACAACGTCACTACCACTGTAAGGTAGCTTGAGCCCAACTGTTGAACCTTTACTAGTTTGAGGGGTAGAGAACAGGGCTTTTATTTCTCTTGCCTTGCTACTTATAATTATAAAATCCATCCTGAAATATCTTAATGTTAAAATTAATCCTTACATGTCCAATAATTCAAACATTTGCAAGAAAGAAATCAACACAATATAAAACACAGTACATAAAAAACATGCTACCATTGACTGTTCTAGGAAAATGGTTACTCTGTTCCCACTGTAAAACAAGCCCGGTCTCTAAGTCGTGTGCCAATAAAGATAATTACCATAAAAGTTGGCATGCAAACACTAGCAGACCTGGGATCAGGCTATTGTAGATAGCCTGATGGTGATAATAGGTCCCATTTCCTGGCAGGTGTTTTGCAGACCCTGTAAAATCTACTGCTTCCTGTGTATCAGTATGTAGGAGACAAACTCTTTTTACTGGTTTAGATGAAAATTTACTTGTTCAAGCTGACGTTTACAAACCTCGCTATGAAGTAAGAATTCTGACACACGCCACACACACACACACACACACACACACACACACACACACACACACACACACACACACACAGCAACACACATACAATCAAAAATGCATTGGTTGTTCATTAGTGAATGATTAGATTAGATTCAACTTTATTGGCATTGAACAGTACAAGTACAGTACAACGAAGTGCAGTTAGCATCTAACCAGAAGTACAAATAGAGCAGGGCAGGAAATTTACAAGTATTTACAAGTATTAAGTACATGTACATTACCAGTCGAATGTGTAGTTGTGCAATGAAGGCACATGCAATACAAATGGCAATACTAAATGTGCAATAAGGCAAACAGAGGAGGGCAGAAAATGTACAAGTATTAAGTATACGTATATTACCTCTGGAATATGTAGATGAGCAATATTAAATGTGCAATAAGGCAAATAGAGGATGGCAGAAAGTTTACAAGTATTAAAGACAGTGTATGTTACAACTGGGATAATAGTTGTTCGGGTACAAATGGCAATTTCAAAATGGCATACAAGATGTGCAAATGAGGAAAATGAAGGAGTAATGTATTAAGGTTGCATGTGCACCCGAGATGCAGAGATAGCAGCAATGAGGTCCCGAGGTAGACATGTGTAACAACTGTAAAAATGCAGGCACAATGGCAATTCTAAATGTGCAAAGAGGCAAATTGAATGTACAAGGTGCATGTGCAACTGGAATGCAGGGATAGCAGCGATGAAGTTCCTGAGGTAGACACGTACCTTTAACTGATACTGCCTCATTGACCAAAACAAGAAAACGTTCATGACAAGAGACAGGCAATGTTAGTATGAATGTATGTTTACCATCTGGAATAGTGCAGTACTACTGTAGCTCAAACTGTAATGTTAACTGTGCCTTGAACCTTATACCAAATGGTTGGTTGGACTTTTCTAGATTGGCGCAGGATGTCTGCATTTCCGTTTTGGGTAAACTCCCTCTTTACCTATCTAGTCTGACCTCTTTCACCACTAGCAGCTGCAATACACAATTCTCTAGATGGTCGCTACTTTATCTGTCCACATATTTTTGATTCCCTAAAATGGGGGGCATGCGACATTGTACAATACATGCTGTAATTTGTTTTCAGATGTTATGTAATTATTAAAATAAAATCCATAAACCCAGTTCATTTTAAATAATGTTTATTTATTGAACCAATATTTTACCAGGAAAATCACCGTGAGGCGAAGCGTCTCTTTTACGAGGGAAACCAAGAAGGCAGCAACAGTCAATACATTACACAGTTAAATGACAGAATAAAACAGTGGAGCACTCCCTTTAAGAGTGTGCTCCTAATCTCAGCTCGTTACCTGTATAAAAGACACATGGGAGCCAGAAATCTTTCTGATTGAGAGGGGATCAAATACTTATTTCACTCATTAAAATGCAAATCAGTTTATAACATTTTTGACATGCGTTTTGCTGGATTTTTTTGTTGTTATTCTGTCTCTCACTGTTCAAATAAACCTACTATTAAAATGATAGACTGATCATTTCTTTGTCAGTGGGCAAACGTACAAAATCAGCAGGTGATCAAATACTTTTTTCCCACACTGTATGTGGTCCGGCAAAAAGACGGAAAACAACACAGAACAGGTGGCCAGGGACAGGAAGATGCTTGGTAGAAATAGAAAGCCCATGGATGGAACTGGCTGCTCCCTAAATAGCTACCTATGCCTGAAGCACATTATCTCTTACAATACTAATGTCAGTACTTTCACTAAAGGAAAGTCGGTGGAACTACCAAGAGGCTTAAGTCAAATTCTCCTTCTAAAAGTCATTGCCTGTTTGTATCTCCGTGATTGTAGCCAAAGGGGCACCAGCTGATATTGCTCTAGACCCAAGATACAACACAACTGTGAGACAAAGAAAAGGCCTAATACAAAGCAGGGAACCTTAATTATTATGGGTTTGTATGCAGTGAGCTCAAAGGAGCCAAATATGGCTTTACCCAGAGGAAGGAACTAACATCACTGCCGTCACTGCAGAAATTGACCAATCATTGAAAAAATGTTTTGTGATGATATGTCGTTATAATACATGACTCTGTTATGATTGGGAAGCATGCTATCAAAACAACAAGCGTACTGAAACCTTTAAGAGGTCATTTCAAAGAGGTTATTAGTGCAATACGTATAGTTAAGTCAAGTTTTATCCTTTACCAAATGTTTTACTGGTGGTCCTGATGGACACATATATCATAACGTTTTAGTTAAGGTATTGTTATTAGGAATTTTATTAGATTTATTTATCAGTGTATATGGCTGTGCTTTATGTCCATTAATATTGTTACTTTTGTAGTTAAAAATAAAGGTTGTCAATAAGTAACTTGCTTGTCCCTATTATTTGCCATGTGTTATAATGGGGGGGGATCCTTCTTAGGACATGCAAAAACATCTTGTCTGTTCAGATACAACCAAATGCCTCCACACTCACTGGACAGTGCTTCATGCAGCAGGGCAATGATCCCAAACACAATGAAATGGCTACCAAGGAGATTTTAATACCTAAAAGTGTAGGTCATGGCTGGCCAAGTGATGCCTTCCACATGCTGTACAGTAGTAGAGTAAGGCTGAAGGCAAATAGGCCTTCAACAAGCAGGAACTGAAGATGGCGGTAATACAGACAAGGCTGCACATCAGCATGGAAATACCCAATATCTGGTGATGATTATGGGTCAGAGATTTCAGGCTAATGGTAAATGATAAGAATATGTGACCAAGTATTGAACATGATTACTGCATAGAATATTATGTTAACATAATAAAAAGATGCCTAACCAGGGATTCGAACCTGTTACCTCTACATGCCAAATACCATAGCCAGTGTAGTTTGGGTGATGCGTGAATGTGTATAATGACTAAATAAATAACATATAAAACAATACAATTCCAGCCAATGAGTCCTGAACTCCTGTTCTCACATAGACTGTTCAAACATAATGTGGTCTTCAGTTATAAATATACACACATCCATAAAGCTTTTTCACAACTAGCTAGCTACAATGTTTGGCTTGGAATTATTGTTTTTATAGTCTATCCTGTCAGTGGTACAACAATAACTGAGCTAACAAACACTTTTTGAATAGATTTTTGTAAATTTAGGTTTTCTAGGGTAGTGGCCAGGACAGAGTTTCCTATGTTTAGCCTAGGAACTGACAAGAACAGCTATATACTGTAGGCCTATAGTCCCTCTGACTTCATCTCATTATGAAACAGAGAAGTGCCAATAATTTAATCAGTAATTGAATTAGGCCTATGAGTAAGATTCAAGAATCCAGCCTCCACATACTGGTTTGTGCTGTGTTATGTTTTCTACTGCAAGCTTTGTTTTGCCAGCCCGCGATTAGAAAGTATGAATGTTGTTGCCTCTGGCTGGATTCGATCCACGGTTTCCTACAGTTGGGCTCATAAGTTTGCATACCCTGGCAGATATTGTGAAATTTTGGCATTGATTTTGAAAATATGACTGATCATGCAAAAAAAAAGTATTTTACTTAAGGATAGTGATCATATAAGGCCATTTATTATCACATAGTTGTTTGGCTACTTTTTAAATCATAATGATAACAGAAATCACCCAAATGGCCCTGATCAAAAGTTTACATACCCTTGAATGTTTGGCCTTGTTACAGACACACAAGGTGACACACACAGGTGAAAATGTCAATTAAAGGTGAATTTCCCACACCTGTGGCTTTTTAAATTGCAATTAGTGTCTGTGTATAACTAGTCAATGAGTTTGTTAGCTCTCACCTGGATACACTGAGCAGGCTAGATACTGAGTCATGGGGAGCAGAAAATAACTGTGAAAAGACCTGCGTAACAAGGTAATGGAACTTTATAAAGATGGAAAAGAATATAAAAAGTTATCCAAAGCCTTGCAAATGCCAGTCAGTACTGTTCAATCACTTATTAAGAAGTGAAAAATTCAGCGATCTCTTGATACCAAGCCAAGGTCAGGTAGATCAACAAAGATTTCAGGATAAACTGCCAGAAGGATTGTTCAGGATACAAAGAAAAACCCACAGGTAACCTCAAGAGAAATACCGGCTGCTCTGGAAAAAGATAACGTGGTTGTTTCAATGAGCACAATACGACGATACAATACGAACAAAAATGAGCTGCATGGTCGAGTTGCCAGAAAGAATCCTTTACTGTGCCAATGCCACAAAAAAGCCCGGTTACAATATGCCCGACAACACCTTAACTCACTTAACAGCCTTTGGCACACTGTAATTTGGAGTGACGAGACCAAAATAGGGCTTTATGGTCACAACCATAAGCGCTACAGTATGTTTGGAGAGGGGTCAACAAGGCCTATTATAGTGAACAGAATACCATCCCCACTGTGAAGCATGGTGGTGGCTCACTGATATTTTGGGGGGGTGTGAACTCTAAAGGCACGGGGAATCTTGTGAAAATTGATGGCAAATTGAATGCAGCATGTTATCAGAAAATACTGGCAGACAATTTGCGTTCTTCTGCACGAATGTTACGCATGGGACGCTCTTGGACTTTCCAGCACAACAATGACCCTAAGCACAAGGCCAAGTTGACCCTCCAGTGGTTACAGCAGAAAAAGGCGAAGGTTCTGGAGTGGCCATCACAGTCTCCTGACCTTAATATCATCGAGCCACTATGGGGAGATCTCAAACATGCAGTTCACGCAAGACGACCGAAGACTTTGCATGACCTGGAGGCATTTTGCCAAGACGAATGGGCAGCTATACCACCTGCAAGAATCCCCCCCCCCATTTAAACAGCAAGTGTTGTTGCACGTAATACGCATGTAGAGATATGGTGTCTGTTTTTATCTGCATTGTAAAACCAATTAGTCGAAAATCAACAGATCTCGAAACTAGTTCCCCACATTAGCTAACATCCAAACCAATAACAGGTATAACAGGGTCACTACACTACATTCAATGCGTTAAATTACAAAAAGATTACAGTAGATGGCTAGCTAATAGCTATACAGTAAAGAAAACAATGACTCCAATCACTCCATGGCTGGTTCCACCACGTTATGTGAACTACGCTATGTATATCGAAATCGAGAGGAATATGTTTGTTGTCGGTGCAGTTTGTCCATTGCAATATAACTATAAACAGATTTACTTTAGCCTTATCATAATGTAGCTACTGAAGCTTGTAGCCAGCAAAGTTTTAGTCTATACAGTACCTATAGTTAAAACAATGACTCCAATCACTCCATTGCTGGTTTGTTTCTTTAGAAAACAATGACAGTTGAATTGCAAACCACTACGCTATGTAAATCGAAATCGAGTGGAATGTTTGTTGTCGGTGCAGTTCGTCCATCGCAATACAACCATAAACAGTTTTATTTCATTCTTACTGTAATGTAGCTACTGAAGCTTGTTGCCAGCAAAGTTTTAATCTATCCTGAACAAATCCTAATGCCTAATTTATTTTGTCCTTGGCAAGGATCGAACACCAGTCGCCAATGTGGCAGTCCATGTCTCTAACAACTATACTATTTAACACTGAGTCAGCCGGCCAGTCAGTCACTCACCCACTCACTCAGTAAGAGACATTCGCTTACGTGGACCGGCAAAAAAGGCCAATGAACCAAAATATAAATTGTAGGGTTGGTAGGCCTATAACGTATAGCATAAGCCAAGAAAGCCTGGGCTTGAATAAGAACTGAAATGTGATCTCATGTGTCTATTATTTTAATGTTGGTGTTTTATCTCTAAGTTAAACAACTTTGAAAGTATCATAATACCCCTTGTTAGTTCATTTTTCTCTGTTCAATATGTGTTAGAGGACATTTCCTTGCCATGACCCTTTTATATTTGTGTATAATTTCTATTGATTTCAACAAGAGAACAGAGCCCAGTCATTTGTTCTCAATCAGAGGAAGTTGGTGGTTTTAAAGTGACAAAGGAGAATGAAAGGAGGGTGAGTAATGACTTCTAGAAAATTCTGGAAAAAAAGAAATGACACCCTTTTTATCCACCTCCATCATCACAGAGCTTTTTACCTACTGGTTACACATCATCATCCTTAGCTTTGACAGACACACTCTCACAAGGCTCTAGTGTTGGACTATGGCAACTGTGTAACATGTTTCTTTGCGCAAATACAAGACCACGGTAGTTTATCACTATGGTTGTCCAAGTACTTAACAGATATATTATCAGATATTCAGTTATGTAAGAACCAAGCTGGAAAGCCTCAATTATTTAAAGTAAGTGACACAAGTATGGTAACAGGACGAGGACAGCAAATCATTTCAGCTAGGTAACGTTATCAAACTCTGATCTTTGTTGTTCACACAGGATGCTGCTTCTAGCATACAAGGACAGGAGAAATAGTTAGGCCTGAACAATAGTAACTGATGCCATATATATTAAGTGCTGTCTGCAACAAAATCATTTCCCCACTACTCACCTGTGAATTTCTTATGTCTGGTTCACCCTTGCTGTCTTGCCAGGTGGGCTCTCATCGCCACTGGGATGCCCTCCCTCCAATGCCATTCGGGGGCGGAGTCATTGGCTTGTTGTTGTCTCTCTGTTGCGCACTTGTGCAATTGGGCTGTACTCTGCTGGCAATACACGACCCTCATTTCAGGGTGATTGCGTTTGGTGGGTTTCCCTTTGGTTGATGCTTGGAAATGTGGGTGTATTGATTTCCTGCCTATTGGGCCCTGTGCCACAGTGTCACTGGACCCCCCTGTCTCAGCCCCAAGGTCTTGCGCTGCTATATTATTGTGCTGGGGGAGTATGGTCAGTTCTCCTTCTCTATAAATCCTTGTAGATCGAAGAAATGCATCCCTGTGTCCTGCCCTGTTTTAAAAAGAGGACATGAGGTCTTGGCCCACACCTCTGGAGTACCAGACTTGAAAGACTCGTTGCTGTCTCGGTCTAAACTCCTCCTGGTTGTGTTGCAGATCAAGACACCCCCCCCCCCCCCGTGTTGTCCCTCTCCTAGTCCATCTGGTCATGCTTCTGACCTGGACTAAGTTTAAATAGACTCTGGACTCAGCCCCCATGCATTTATTAATTATTACAAATTGTACTCTTAACATGTTCACCCGGCACAGCCAGAAGAGGATTGGTCACCCCTCTGAACCTGGTTCCTCTCTAGGTTTCTTCCTAAATTTCGGCCTTAGGGAGTTTTTCCTAGCAACTGAAATTCAACACTACTGTTGTTTGCTCCTTGGGGTTTAGGCCGGATGTTTTGTAAAAGCACTTTGTGACAACTGCTGATGTAAAAGGGGATTTGATTGATTGTATGTTTTTAAATATGAGGACTGGTAGCTGTGATAAAGGCATCAATGTCAAATGTAATGATACAGTGAAGAGGACTGGAAGCTAGACAAACTGATTATCAATTGCTTAATTAAAGGAGATCTGCCAAGATCTCTTTGTTAACCATAAAACCTAACAATGTTAATTTAGACATCAATAAAAACACCTGAACACCATGTTTGTACATAAATACATTTATGATGTCATTTCTACTAGGTGAAGATATAATCTTCTGGCCAGAGAATGCAAGGATGACATTGACAAAAGAACAGAACAGTGAATTACAACAAGCAACAGCAGCTACAGAAATTGGTAATCCTTCAAATTACAGCCCGTTACCTACAGGGTAGTTCCCACGTAATTATGTAGTAAAAAGAATGCAAGTGCGTTGACCATGTACTTACATTCTTGTTACTACGTAGTTATGTGGGAACAACCCTGTAAGTAACGGGCAGTAATTTGAAGGGTTACCCAGAAATTCCTTTTCAGGATTGAAAACAAATTAAACTGCCATGAAGTTTCAAAACAATTGCTTATCTGAGGAATTTACATTTGAGTTGAAGATGATCCCTCATTTGTAGATTAGTAGTGAGTGACTAAGGGGGATGTAGCGACATCTTGTGGACACATCTTGTACATCTTTATAAAATAAAATATGAAGCAGTTTTAACATGGCGTGGTATCATTCATGTTGTAACTAAGCCACATAAGCTTAGGTTTCTTGTCTATTGGAAATAGACATTCCCTAAAGTGAATGGATATCTACTCAATTGCTGTAACAGTTTAACCAGTTTAACCTTTGCCTAGAACTATTGGTTTAGATTGAATAAAACTGGCTGATTGGTTGTTTAAAATGTGTTACACTGAACACTGATTTGTTTTATATTTTTTACAAATTAAAATATAGACAACCAAAAATGAGACAAACAAATTTGATTGAACTTTCTAAATGATCTAGCATCATCTTGTGGCCTTTTATTTATTTGCACTTTCTGCAAATGCAAAAGAAACCACAAGTATTTTTGGGATTTTTGTAGTCAGATGCAGTTGCCAGTCCTGTATGTATTACATCTTAGTCTTTGTGTCTCTTATGCTGGCACCAACTGTATGTAAGAATGATCCCTACTGTTTTCTGCATACACACAGTAGATTACATTTAGTTTTTTTGTCACATCTTCAAAAGTTATGGAAATAGAACTGTACCACAATATATATGAAAACTGCCTTAATGTATTCACAGCATGCAATTTGTAAAAGTGAACCATAATCTGTAAATTCTGATCCGTAAATACCCAGCAAAAAACACAAAAATAAGTATACTGAAATGTAAAAAAAGTATTGTTTATAATGTTAGTCGATTGACAGGTATATATATAAATATTTAAACAAGATATATTTCAACCAGTGGTCTCAAATCACATGTGTGGATTGTTTTTCCATTTCAAATTTGGAATTTTAGTGCCACAATTTGATCCATGCAGATTCAACAATTCTATTGCAAAAGTATTGAATTACAATTTTTTTTGCATTAATGCAAATATTGATTTACAAACAAGTCAAGCAGTGTTTATTTGTGGATAGTGAATTACATTTGGTCCTACATGTTTTTTTTACATTTCAGAATGCACGTTTGTGAGCAATATGTTCTTTATTTGTGTATACTGAATTACATTTGGCCATACTTTTTTTATACATTTCAGTATACGCGTTTGTGAGTTTTATGCTGTATATATATATATATATATATATATA
>JACXGI010010268.1:0-13901 GCA_016801175.1 Esox masquinongy
GGTTTAGAGAACGACTTTGGTGAATAACGTGATTGGCTCTATTATTTCTTTATGTCTCGGTGAGCTCTTCTCATATGGAGTTACGCTTGTCCTTTTGATGTGGTTTAGAGAACGACTTTGGTGAATAACGTGATTGGCTCTATTATTTCTTTATGTCTCGGTGAGCTCTTCTCATATGGAGTTACGCTTGCAAAAGAAGGGATGTGTGTGGTGTGACAGCACCCCTGCCTCAGCTCCTCCAATATAAAAATATTGAGTAAAATATTCAAAGTAGTGTATTTTCAGAAGAATTTTGTCTGAAAACCAAAATAATACACACGATCCACTTTTGGGAATGTTTACTAATTCAAATCATTTATAAATGAGTAGGCTACAGCTTAAAATGCAAATTAGGATCATTTTGTTAAGACACTCTTTTCAGTGATCTATGGGCTATTCTATCCACACTGTATGTGCCTTAGGCCGATATATTTTATAGTGTAGTGTATAGGCTATTCTAATTATGTTTTTCAGCCTTTATTTTTTACTGTTAAATATTTTTATGATTTTTTTTAATTACTGCAATTTTCATGTAATTTGCGAATGTCTCCGACCTGCTTTTTTAAGAGGGAAGTTGTTGCCTGTAGGCAACGTTTTTCTAAAACATAAAGGATAATTTTGTTAGGCCATTTTCTTCTGTATTCTACACACTATTTTTCCACATTTGCTATAGACTAATAAATAAAAAATGACCTGTGGTATATCAATTCAATATACAGCTCTGGAAAAAATTAAGAGACCACTGCACCTTTTTCTATCATTTCCAAAAAAGTAGAAAAGGAAGGTTTTGAGTGAGGAACAGAAGGGTTAAAATTAAGAGACCACTGCAAAGAGACCACTTTGTATCCTGAATAATTCTTCTGGCAGTTTTGGCTGAAATCTTTCTTGGTCTACCTGACCTGACTGGCATTTGCAAGGCTTTGGATAACTATTACCTTGTTACGCAGGTCTTTTGACAGTTCTTTTCTGCTCCCCATGGCTCAGTATCTAGCCTGCTCAGTGCATCCACGTGAGAGCTAACAAACTCATTGACTGTTTATACCCAGACACTTAATTGCAATTTACAAAGCCACAGGTGTGGGAAATTCACCTTTAATTGCCATTTTCACCTGTGTGTGCCACCTTGTGTGTCTGTAACAAGGCCAAACATTCAAGGGTATGTAAACTTTTGATCAGGCCCATTTGGGTGATTTCTGTTATCAATATGATTTATAAAGGAGCCAAACAACTATGTGATAATAAATGGCTTCATATGATCACTATCCTTAAGTAAAAGACAGTTTTATCGCATGATCAGTTATAATTTCAATATCAATGCCAAAATTTCTGCCAGGGTATGCAAACTTATGAGCACAACTGTAGCTACTGAAGGTTGTAGCCAGCGAAGTTTCTGACTATCCTGAACAAATCCAAATGCATAATTAGTTTTGACTGTGACAAGGCTTGAACGCAGGACCTCTGGTTTGCTAGTCCACCTCTCTAACCACTATGCTATTTTACAAGGGTGGGTCGGTCGGTAGGTAAGTAAGTAAGTAAGTGACATTCGCTCTTCTTGGCTGGCTCCGCTTATGTGGTCCTGCAAAAAAACACTATTTTCTTTGCACATTTTCCATTTGCTTTATTATCTCAATTGTTTTTAAAGAGAGCATTGTGCAAGTTGAAGAAAAACACTAATTTAATATATAATAAATTAAACATGCATTTAACCCTGTTTTATCCAGTAAATCATAATAATAATCAACAGATTAAACAATTATCAAAACAGTTGTTATTTGTAGCCCTACTTAATAGTAAGGAGACATGGACAGGCATGAGAAGATATGAAAGACAGTAAGTGAACAAGGAAGATGAGGCAGGTAAAGACGGGAGGAGGGAAAGGAAACAAAGAGTACAGTCATTGGAGAAGAGTAAGGAGAGACACGACTGAAGGAGATGAGTCAAAGAGGGAGACAGAATAAAGAAAGACCAGAAAAGTGACAACAAAAACCACAAAGGACATCATTTTATTATGTATTTTTCTCCCTGAAGAGAAGGTTATGCATCCTTCTGGATGATAATAACCACAACCCCAGTCTACTAACCCAGCTGAACAGTGCCCAACATCGTCAAGTTCCACCATTATCATTACAAAATTGTGGACTAAATTAAGTGATGTAATCACTTAATATTATGTTCGGTGGTAGGCTACAATTAATTATAAATATATAAATATTGATAATCGATTAAACAGCTGCTGAAATTACCTTTGTAAATGTAGACCTATGAGGCTTGGAGAGCACATTTTGTCATCGAAAAAAGAAACAACCCGGAAAAGCACCATGCTTCTATATCACGGTCTATACAAGGTAATATACCGACCAACAGATATCCACTACTTCTACTGCAGCCTGTTACACTACAACACTTCCTTTTTCATTGGCCGCCCTAACTGAACAATGCAAGCAACTGTGGTAATCTACAGCGCGATTATTTAGCTAGTAAGCCAGTGGCGGTTACAACGCAGTGAACTCATAAAACTAGTTAGAATGTTACACCTCAAATGTAGTTCCTACAACAGCGTGTTCATCGCTTTTGTATTCCAGGTTGTAGTTACTCAATGGATGGGCAAAACAACGTGAACTGCAGAACACCCAACTCAGTTCGGCATGAAACTCATAAAAGTGAATCAAATAAACAATATATAAAAGTTCTTACCTTGTGCACGCTGTCATCGTTAACATATGTAAATAAAAAGGTATATATATATGTACGTCATTATTCATATAGGAGCCCTTGTCTGGTGGTTTAAAGAAGAGAGCAGACCACTTCAAAATTGAGAGATGGCGGGGAAACAGCGTTCATTTTAATACACATTTTGTAACTCCGCCTTCGCAGTTGTCACTGATGTTATTGTACTCAGTGCTTGGTTTTGGCCTGAACGGCGTTCCGGTTCCCTTTTCAGGCAAGCCTTATCATCAGGTACATTTTGATGAAGTCTAAAGTGCGATTTGTCAGTTCCTGCACTTACTTTATCCCAAGTCAAGTCAACATAACGTACTTGCTAAATAATCTAGCAAAATTGAAATTAATCTGATATCTCGGAAAGGGTCTCATGAAAAATACGGCATTAAGCGCGGTGTGCATAAGCCATTTTTGTTTTTCAAAAAGCAGCAATTTCAATGCATTACAATATCAATAATTCTTTACAGTGTCAGCAATCGTAGCCAAAGGTTATAGCCAAGTATATTTTTTTTATGGTGTTTCTAAACAAATGTAGAAATTCATACAAAAAAAATGTTTTAAAAAACATAATTTTAGGAGCAATATAACAAATATACAGTGTCAATGGATCCCAGGATTTTTTTTCCAGCGGGGTCACATTGACCTGTCTGTAATACTCCCATTGACCCCCCCCCCCTCCCCGAAACACCAACAGTCTTCCTAGAGCTGCCAAACTAAATGACTGGAGGAGAAGGGCTTCCGGGAGGTGACTAAGAACCTAGTGGTCACTCAGACTGAGATTCAGAGTTCCTGTGTGGACATGGGAGAACCAGCACTCCATCAATCAGGCCTTGATGGTAGAGTGGCCAGATAGAAGCCTCTCCTCAGTAAAGGGACAAGACAGTCTGCTTGGAGTTCGCCATCTTGTTGCCAGATACCACAGCACACCTTCAGAGGTCTAGTGGAGTCCATGCCTTGACGGGTCAGGGCTGTTTTGGCAGCAAAAGGGGGACCTACACAATATTGAGCAGGTGGTCATAATGTTATGGCTGATCGGTGTATTATCCTCCAATGTGTTTTCAAAGGTAAGAAGGAAAACCTAAGTAAATAAGGGAAATAAATCGAGATTTACCTTTGGGCTGTTGGAAAATGGGTAACACTAGAGGGCAGCATTACGTTATATGTTAGTCATCCAAAGTGACTTACATGAGCAATAAAACAAAATAGATATTAAATTAAAAAAAGGTTTTCGGGGGATTCTATATAGAACATTTGGTTCTTTTGATGAGATTAAAAATCATTACTAAAGACAGTTTCTACGCATATCCAGGTAAATATCAGTTGGTCTCTACCCCTGAATGTAAAGGGAATATGAAGAGACATCAGACTTTTGACGATTAACAAATTCATTGATTAGAATGAACTTACTACTAAACTGTGTGGTTGTTTCAATTATCTCTTTTAAAATGTATGCACTTACTGTAAGACACTCTGGATAAGAGCATAAGAGCATGCTAAATGACTAAAATATAAATGTAAACAGTCAGTGTACACCTCACAACATTCAGACTACACCTCACAACAGTCAGTCTACACCTCACAACAGTCAGTCTACACCTCACAACAGTTAGACTACACCTCACAACAGTCAGTCTACACCTCACAACAGTCAGACTACACCTCACAACAGTTAGACTACACCTCACAACAGTCAGTGTACACCTTACAACATTCAGTGTACACCTCACAACAGTCAGTCTGCACCTTACAACATTCAGCCTACGTATTACAACATTCAGAGTACACCTCACAACAGTCAGTATACATCTCACAACGGTCAGTGTACACCACAACAGTCAGTCTACACCTCGCAACAGTCAGTGTACACCTCACAACAGTCAGACTACACCTTACAACAGTCAGTGTACACCTCACAACAGTCAGTTTACACCTTACAACATTCAGACCACACCTCACAACAGTCAGACTACACCTTACAACAGTCAGTGTACACCTCACAACAGTCAGTCTACACCTCACAACAGTCAGACTGCACCTCACACTTAAAGGACAACTTCACCTGAAAATAACCTTTGGTTGGATATCTTCCTCAGGAGACAGAATGAGCTGTGTGAAAGGAAAAAGCTGAGGTCTTTGTTCTGAAGTCACAAAGCTGATCATGGAAACGAGTGGGTAGAAAATCCTCCACCACGCTAATCCAACAGCTCTTTGAATAGAGAGGTTCACAAACACTAGGTCTCAATCCCTAAAGGCACATTACTCACTTTATTGTGAGCTACATACAACATCGGCCTTAGTCAAATGTAGTGCACTTCATAGGGAATAGGGTGTCATTTCAAACAGTTTTGATAAACCCGTCTTTCTGCCCACATCTCTCTCTCTTTATTTATATAACAGCTATTGGCACTAGAAAATATAGGAGTGAATATGGGGTCCCTGAGTACCTGATTTTTTTCATATCTGTTTAAAAACTATTTCTTTTGGGACTGATGAGAAAGATGTTTGGGAAAGAAAAGAAAAGCAGTCTATGCTGACGTGTATTAGACTGATCCAATGTAAGTCACTGTGACCAAGCCAAAGGTAACAACAAACAGGAACCCTGTCCTCTACACAGTCAGTGCCCTGTGGATGCACTGCGGCATTTTAGACAAACTCAGTGATGCAAGATGATGTCCATCCATGATTAAAACCAATCCACAACAATCAGTATCTTACATACCACCTGTTTTTATGACAAGTGCACGTTTGGAGAGGTAACAAAGTCCTGTTTTGAAAGCTTTGGTATTGTATAAAAGAGAAGTGAAGTGTTAAGATAATCTTGGTGGTTAAATATTAAGCCAAGGTTCCTGGTAGATCGACAGCTCTAGGGAAGATACATCTAAATCTGCTTTGTGGATGAAAGAACATCACTGGTTTAAATTGCCAACACTGGTTTAAGTAACTAACCTGTTTAAATAAATGACAATGTTTAAGATAAGCAAGACTTTATTTAGCCAACACGGGTTTAAATAACCAATGTTTAGAATAGCCAGTTCAGACGGGGAATCCGAGTGGTAATTGGTCAGCAATGTATCAGCTGATTCAGGTGCTTAGCAGTATCAACACCTGATATTATGGTGTTGATATTGTTATTAGTAGTATTGTATACATTATCATGTGATGGCAGTGAGTTACCCCAGAGGAGCAGAACCTATTAATGATATTGTGTTGATATTGTTATTAGTAGTATTGTATACATTATCATGTGATGGCAGTGAGTTACCCCAGAGGAGCAGAACCTATTAATGATATTGTGTTGATATTGTTATTAGTAGTATTGTATACATTATCATGTGATGGCAGTGAGTTACCCCAGAGCAGAACCTATTAATGATATTCTAGTGTTGATATTGTTATTAGTAGTATTGTATACATTATCATGTGATGGCAGTGAGTTACCCCAGAGCAGAACCTGTTAATGATATTATAGTGTTGATATTGTTATTAGTAGTACTGTATACATTATCATGTGATGGCAGTGAGTTACCCCAGAGCAGAACCTAACGCCAAGACGTATTGTCGTACGTTTCTAATAAATGGTTAAACTAATACGTGGCAATTTCTATCTGAACTGCTTTAAACCATAGAAATACAGCATCCATGGAAGAAAATCATGACATTAGCTAAAGTTTGGAATGAGGCAGTGATGCTCACAAGGACTACAGTATCACTTTGATAAAGGACACATGAGGGAAACATGGTGAGTCACTTTGCAGAAGCCATCTTTACAGAAGCCACAAATGTTACTCTATAATTGGTACGCAGAATAAGAGTGACTCATTTCATAGGAAGACACAGTAGAGCAAAATGTGAGGTACAAAGTACAATTGCAAAAGCTTGGACAAGCTACTGTCCAACATCAACAGTGCTCAACTTCCGACCGGTGCCTACAGTGTTCTGCAGAATAGATGTATGAGGTCACACCATTAAGTTAGTATGTCCTGAGTGGAGAGAAGCACATCAAATATTTCAATAAGAGAATAAAACAAACAGACAAACAGCTATGGTGGAATCCATTTAATTACAATTTTAGATTAACTGGGATAAAACATCACCTGACAAGAACAGAAACACAAAACCACACAAAAAAAGAGGGATCATGGGATAAGGCACAATGAAGGAAGATGTGTCCCAATGGCACTCCATTCCCTTTTATCGGGACCCTAGTAGAAGTGCTAAGCACCTGAACTACAGGAAATAGGTGGCATCTAGGATGCGTCCATACAACAGCTTTGGTCTTTTAGACAGATACTCTCTCTTACTAGGGTTAGAATTATAGAAATCAATGTTACCCAGTGTATGTTTTACAAAAGGTCTAAATAATTTTACAGCTAAAAAGTAAGTGGAGGAAAAAGGGAAGTACGGACAGTCAAGTCAGAGTACAGACATCTTTTAGCAGGCTATCGTTCAATTTATTCTAACTACTGTAGTGTCCATTCTACCTATAACAATAATGATAATGTTTTTTGGGGAGTGGCCACTACCTGTAATAATGATGATGTATGTGGTGGTGTTGCTACTACCTGTAATGATAATGATAATGTATGTGGGGGTGTGGCAACTGCTTGTACTAATGATGAAATTGTCTGTGGGGGTGAAGCAACTACTTTTAATAATGATAACAGCATTTGTCAGGACCTGACAGTAATGTCTATTCCAGAAACATAGATAAGTTACAAACACAACAACTATCAGCTACCTGCATTGTGCTCTTCTTCACTAGATTTAGCTGCAAATTAAGACAGTGATGAAATGCATTCTGGCTTGTTTCCCAAAGTACACCACACTTACTAAAAAGTGTGTTAACTTAGACCAAAGCATTTTGCAGAAGTAGTGCACTACATTAGGAACATGATGCCACCTGGGATTAGGCGCTGAACTGCTAACTCGGTCGTTTTACTGATCGGTTCATTTTAAATAGTACAAACATTGTGAGAAATAGATGCCCCTTTAAAGACAAAATTATGAAAATACAATTATGAATCATAAAGTGCATTTGTATCATCTTCTATATTAACAGCACACCAATCAACAACAATAAAGGAAAATAAGGCAATAATCTCTTAACAAGCTAATGCATGTAAAAATGAGTGGAAAAGTACTATTGGTTAGCGCATTTGCACTACGATACAATAAGCAATGCTTAATTTTACATGGTTAGCACTACATAATTATCCCTTAATAGCATTACAGGTGTTAATCCAAGGCTTGTAAAGATAGTGGTGGATGGACTCAGAAATATCAGTCATTTTTATATGGAGTATTTAGTTTGTTGTATGAGTTCCCCAAAATCTAGGTTGAAGAACATCCTGCTGATTACCTCTAATTCCTGAATAGTTAGCAGAAAGGTCTCCTTTAATATACCACAAACTGTGTTATATCATATAGGTTGTATTGACCAAGGCCAGGTTGGGGAGGGAAGCAAGGAAGGAGAGGACAAGACGGAGAAGATGGGGGAAACGAAGGGAAGGGGTAGGTAGAAGATGGAGGGGAGAAGTGTGTTAAGAAAGGAGAAGGAAGGTAGATGAGGGAGGGGAGGGAGAGGAGGGAAAGAGGAAAGCAGAAGTGAGAGAAGGTAATTGAGGGAGCTAGATCGAGATGAGAGCTAGAGGAGAGAAAGAGGGATGTAAACAGGAGAAAGGGGAAGGTAGAGGAGTGAGAGGGATGGAGAAAAAGGAAGCAGGGCCAGAGGGATGAAGACAGATATTGCCTTAGTTGTGGAGCGAAAAGAAAATGGTTAGTGAAGTGTGGTGGTTAATTATGAAGCCTGGTGTTTAATGATAGTTAATATTAAGAACTGGTGGTGATTGGTGGTTAATATTGAGGACTGGTGGTGATTGGTTGTTAACGCTGTGGTTGGGAGTAGCTGGGCTGGCTGACACACATCTGCTGGTGGGGATGGCGGCTGTGCTCTAATAACAGGACTCAGTATCATCGTTCCCCAGGATCAGAGCTGTTCTGCAGGGGATGTACACCTACGGAAGAGTGGAGACAGTTTACCTCCAGTACATTTTCACAGTGAGAACAAATTCATCAATGCAACAATGAGGAAAAAAAACTGAACACTGGTAGTTTGACACACAGTACCCTGCTGGTGTAATACACAGAACATTAATGATATCATACAGAGACTCCTGCTGATGTCATACAGAGAACCCAGGTAGACAACCCATGTTGGGGAGTTCACCAAGAGCTTTGTGCTTGATATTACCACCCTAAAAGACAAGGTGTTGAATTTAGATGACTGTACTGATCAATTCATTAAGGAACTAGTGGTCCCTGTGTCACTTCAGGATAGCCATCCTCTAGAGGCTCAGATCAACATCAGCATTCTGTAGATGTTTAAGTAGTTCAGGGTCTCTCACACTGGCAGCTGCCAATAGCAATCATACCGAGACTATTTTTTCAGCTTTAATACATAAGAGTAAAGACAGCTGATGAGCTAATAAAATAAACAAAGAGACTCAAGTCTTACTACACGGTGGAAGGTTACAACAGAATTCCAATGTGTGTGTCAGTGTGTTCGGGAGAGACTTGAGTCATATGGTTGCCTTTTCCCCTAGAGGATTTGCTCAATTCCAGCATCCTCTATCCAATATTCTCCTCGAGGACAGATGAGGGAGAAGAGATTGGAAGGAGTGGACAGAGGAAGTTTATTTTTCCCTGAAGTACTGCATAAACTGTTCCCTTCCCCTCATGGACAAGACTTCTCACCTGCTCATGGACATTCCAAACCTGGCCTGGTTTGGCATTGCAGGAGTGGATATAAACTTGGATCTGTTTTTCATATGGGAGAGGATGATCTTGGATTGGTTTGTCATATGGGAGAGGATATAATCTTGTTTTATATGAATTAATTTAAAAAATATTGAATAAAGCTTTTAAAAACTAAATGACCAACCACCAACCTTTTTGAGTAGCAGTACGTAAATTTACCTGCTTAGCGGTTTAGCGATAAAATGAGTTCATCGTACTCTGGTTAAGTAAGAAAATGTTCAAAGTAACCCTAACCCTTTAAAGAGACTGAGTTCCTATAATGTGAAAGAAAAAAACGAGCCAGCTAGTTAAAACATTGAAGTTGAACTTCCATCTTCTCACAGGCCTGGGAAGTAGGCTATGATTTAATCGCTATGCACTATTGCATCCACAGGTAATTAATAATGAGCATCTGATAGCTAGCTAGCCAATCAAGGAGAACATCAACTTATATGTTTATATATTTTCTGTCAGTGGCATTTTGAATTTTATGTGATTGGTGAGAGGCCAAATCCAAACATGCTTTCCTTCTGTGTTGTTTTCTTGTGGAAGGACAACCCACAGTTGAGCTAATTGGCTAATTATTTAGATATTGTTTTATGAAAGGAAGTCACATTGTTTCAACAGATAGCAAGACAGGGACACGGTATGTCCCAGGTTGTGGGTCCGGTGCCTACTGTGGACCACGGTGCTATGGTTGACCCTGTCCATAATGTTTTGGTTTGATTGTGGGTGAGTGTCTATGTGAGGAGGGTGTGTGTCAATATAGATGGTTTGCAGATAGATAATGTCTGCTCAATCACAGCTGATCTTCTCCGGAAAAACAAGGAAAACATAAATGAAAATAAAGAACAAATTTGTATTTACATCACAGGTCTAAGGGAAGCAACATTTGATCAAACACGGTCATGCTCTGATGTGTCTGTATGTATAGACCAATTTGGAGTGGATGTCATGGTTATGTCACTGAAGTTTGGTGGTGGCAGAAAAAGGGGGTGTAGGGAAACAGGCTACAGGAGAAAAACGTCTTGTTGTGCCGTTGGATGTCAGTATAGGAATAAAAGATGGCCTTCATTTTTATAGAACACCGTTGTTGAAGCCACCCTTTGAAGCTAAATGCAGACGTTTATGGTTGCAAGCCATTAAACAGACAGACGGGACTGATGAAATCAGCTTGTCCCTCCAGTGTTTATCAAACACAGGCAAAATCAATGATGTAGTTATAATAATAACGATAAATTAGTAACAGCAGCAACCACAAAGCTGTCATTCTCAGTAGGCTATTTCACAATGGTTAATACCATTGACCAACGTTAGCAACATTAGCTAGCGTGTAAGAAGAATTAGCATGCAAACAAACCAAATTGCTCCATACTTAGACAGTTTAACTTCCATCACTCAGTATTTATGCAAGCATTTAATGAATGAATGGAATATTCAGTAATATTGTATCTGTGATATGACATTTACTTAAATAATTGGAGGAGTCCATATTCCTACATGTTGTAACGAGATCTGACACAGCTAACTGTCACTTTCTGCCACCAGTTCGGCTCTGCCCACAAAATACGCCATCACCCTTTACTAACACAAAAAGGGTCTATACAGTGGATATAAAAAGTCTACACACCCCTGTTAAAATGCCTTGTTATGTACAAGAATGAGACAAAGATAAATCATGTCAGAACTTTTTCCACCTTTAATGTGACCTATAACGTGAACAATTAAATTGAAAAACAAACTGAAATCTTTGAGGGGGAAAAATAAAAAATAAAAAACTCACAATAACCTGGTTGCATAAGTGTGCACACCCTTAAACCTATACTTTGTTGAAGCACCTTTTGATTTTATTATAGCACTCAGTCTTTTTGGGTAGGAGTCTATTAGCATGGAATATCTTGAGGTGGCAATATTTGCCCAGTCATCTTTGCAAAAGCGCTCCAAATCTGTCAGATTGCGATGACATCTCCTGTGCACAGCCCTCTTCAGATCACCCCACAGACGTTCAATTGGATTCAAGTCTGGGCTCTGGCTGGGCCATTCCAAAACGTTAATCTTCTTCTGGTGAAGCCATGCTTTTGTGGATTTGGATGTGTGCTTTGGGTCGTTGTCATGCTGAAAGGTGAACTTCCTCTTCAGCTTTCTAACGGACACCTAAAGGTTTTGTGCCAAAACTGCCTGGTATTTGGAACTCTTCATGATTCCCTACCCCCTGACTAAGGCCCCGGTTCCAGCTAAAGAAAAACAGTCCCAAAGCATGATGCTGCCACCACCATGCTTCACTGTGGGTATGGTGTTCTTTGGGTGATGTGAAGTGTTGTTTTTGCGCCAAACACACCTTTTGGAATTATGGCCAAAAAGTTCAACCTTGGTTTCATCAGACCATTACACATTTTCCCACATGCTTTTGGGGAACTTGATGTTTGTTTTTGCAAACTTCAGCCGGGCTTGGATGTTTTTCTTTGTAAGAAATGGCTTCCGTCTTGCCCCCCTACCCCATAGCCCATTCATATGAAGAATACGGGAGATTGTTGTCACATGTAGCACATAGCCAGTACTTGCCAGAAATTCCTGCAGTTCCTTTAATGTTGCTGTAGGCCTCTTGGAAGCCTCCCTGACCAGTTTTCTTCTCGTCTTTTCATCAATTTTGGAGGGACGCCCAGTTCTTGGTAGTGTCTCTGTTGTGCTATATTTTCTCCACTAGATGATGACTGTCTTCACTGTGTTCCATGGTATATCTAATGCTTTGGAAATTGTTTTGTACCCTTCTCCTGACTGATATCTTTCAATGAGATTCCTCTGATGCTTTGAAAGCTCTCAGCGGACCATGGCTTTTGCTCTGAGATGCAACTAAGAAAATGTCAGGAAAATCCTACTAGAACAGCTGAACTTTATTTGTGATTAATCAGTCACTTTAAATGATGGCAGGTGTGGAATGACTTCTATTTAACGAGTTTGAATGTGATTGGTTAATTCGGAACACAGCCACATCCCCAGTTATAAGAGGGTGTGCACACTTATGCAAGCAGGTTATTGTAAGGTTTTTATTTTTCATTTTTCCCCCTCGAAGATTTCAGTTTGTTTTTCAATTGAATTGTTTACATTATAGGTCACATTAAAAGTGGAAAAAGTTCTGACATGATTTATCTTTGTGTCATTCTTTTACATCACAAAAACCTGGCATTTTCACAGGGGTGTGTTGACTTTTTATATCCACTGTATGTCCCAGCCCAAAGGACTCCTATCCATTTACGCAAAATCTTTAGAATATCCTATAAAATGTTCACAAAAAACAGTTTGTGGAACTGTTGTTACAAACAGCTAACATCACTTCAGTGCTCCAATACAGTATCATGAATAAATCAATTAATTTAAATGGGCCTTATAGACCCTGGTCAAAAGTAGTGAACTATGCAAAGGGTGCAATTTAGGATACAAAAATCACTTCATATGTATGCCAGTGAAGCAGAAATTAGCCAGACAAAGGATAGCTGCCTCCCAGCAGAATACTGAAGATTAAAACTGTGAGCACAGCTGTAAACTCAAGTCACCCAGTGAACTCTCAGAGCGGCGTCTCACCTGAGCTGTAAACAACTCAAGTCACCCAGTGAACTCACAGAGCGGCGTCTCACACATCACCTCAGACATCGCTGTCCCTCTGCATCAGCGCTGCTGTGTCTCACTGATGGGATGTTTTCCTCTGGCAGCAGCTTGGCACCATGGAAGCAGAGCAGAGCTCCACACATACTTAGCCTCATGCTGCTAATTCACACACACCAAACATACACGTACCTAAGTAAATAGAGTGGGAGAGTATCTATGGGTTCACTAGCCTATAGGGACAGATGGGTTATAATGAATCACCTATTTAAACTGAAAACCAGCATCAGACCTGTAAGGTGTCATCAGCCGTTATATGCAGTGCCCTCCATGATTACTTACAACAATAGTAAAGATGAACAAAAAAGTCAATGAAAAATGACGACACATACCTGCTTATAAAAAGGAAGACTTATATCGAAGATCTAACTCTTCAAGTAGATGTTTTTGGTCTAGCCAGAATCCATGCAACATTTAAAAGGTTGAGGTGAATGGACTACGAGCAAGCCTACAGTTTAGTCAGATCAACATTCTCACTCTACAAAAAGAAAAAACACATGCGGCTACAGTGAAAACCCTTGACCCCAATATGGGGAAGGTATTGGTTGAAATATAAAGATTAAAATAATTGTTGTTGGAATTACAATGACAGGAAATTAGGGGGAATTTAGTTGTTTTCTCAGGAATTCCAGAAAACCAGACCACAGAAAATCTGTAACTTCTGGTTAAAGATTGCAAGCAAATCG
>JACXGI010010268.1:14001-28103 GCA_016801175.1 Esox masquinongy
AATGTGGTTTTGACTTAAAAAGAGGGATAGCGATGCAGAAGAAAACAATTTCCACTGTCCGGATTGTACAGTGATCTTGTGGGGTTATTTTGCCCTTGAATCATGTTAGGGTACATGGTATTGTGGATTCTATCAAGTACCAACACATTCTAGACCAAAATCTGAGGCTACAACAGGGTCGTTTGTGGTAGCTTTAAGGCGATTTGCTTGCAATCTTTAACCAGAAGTTACAGATTTTCTGTGGTCTGGTTTTCTGGAATTCCTGAGAAAACAACTAAATTCCCCCTAATTTCCTGTCATTGTAATTCCAACAACAATTATTTTAATCTTTATATTTCAACCAATACCTTCCCCATATTGGGGTCAAGGGTTTTCACTGTAGCCGCATGTGTTTTTTCTTTTTGTAGAGTGAGAATGTTGATCTGACTAAACTGTAGGCTTGCTCGTAGTCCATTCACCTCAACCTTTTAAATGTTGCATGGATTCTGGCTAGACCAAAAACATCTACTTGAAGAGTTAGATCTTCGATATAAGTCTTCCTTTTTATAAGCAGGTATGTGTCGTCATTTTTCATTGACTTTTTTGTTCATCTTTACTATTGTTGTAAGTAATCATGGAGGGCACTGCATATAACGGCTGATGACACCTTACAGGTCTGATGCTGGTTTTCAGTTTAAATAGGTGATTCATTATAACCCATCTGTCCCTATAGGCTAGTGAACCCATAGATACTCTCCCACTCTATTTACTTAGGTACGTGTATGTTTGGTGTGTGTGAATTAGCAGCATGAGGCTAAGTATGTGTGGAGCTCTGCTCTGCTTCCATGGTGCCAAGCTGCTGCCAGAGGAAAACATCCCATCAGTGAGACACAGCAGCGCTGATGCAGAGGGACAGCGATGTCTGAGGTGATGTGTGAGACGCCGCTCTGTGAGTTCACTGGGTGACTTGAGTTGTTTACAGCTCAGGTGAGACGCCGCTCTGAGAGTTCACTGGGTGACTTGAGTTTACAGCTGTGCTCACAGTTTTAATCTTCAGTATTCTGCTGGGAGGCAGCTATCCTTTGTCTGGCTAATTTCTGCTTCACTGGCATACATATGAAGTGATTTTTGTATCCTAAATTGCACCCTTTGCATAGTTCACTACTTTTGACCAGGGTCTATAAGGCCCATTTAAATTAATTGATTTATTCATGATACTGTATTGGAGCACTGAAGTGATGTTAGCTGTTTGTAACAACAGTTCCACAAACTGTTTTTTGTGAACATTTTATAGGATATTCTAAAGATTTTGCGTAAATGGATAGGAGTCCTTTGGGCTGGGACATACAGTGGATATAAAAAGTCAACACACCCCTGTGAAAATGCCAGGTTTTTGTGATGTAAAAGAATGACACAAAGATAAATCATGTCAGAACTTTTTCCACTTTTAATGTGACCTATAATGTAAACAATTCAATTGAAAAACAAACTGAAATCTTCGAGGGGGAAAAATGAAAAATAAAAACCTTACAATAACCTGCTTGCATAAGTGTGCACACCCTCTTATAACTGGGGATGTGGCTGTGTTCCGAATTAACCAATCACATTCAAACTCGTTAAATAGAAGTCATTCCACACCTGCCATCATTTAAAGTGACTGATTAATCACAAATAAAGTTCAGCTGTTCTAGTAGGATTTTCCTGACATTTTCTTAGTTGCATCTCAGAGCAAAAGCCATGGTCCGCTGAGAGCTTTCAAAGCATCAGAGGAATCTCATTGAAAGATATCAGTCAGGAGAAGGGTACAAAACAATTTCCAAAGCATTAGATATACCATGGAACACAGTGAAGACAGTCATCATCTAGTGGAGAAAATATAGCACAACAGAGACACTACCAAGAACTGGGCGTCCCTCCAAAATTGATGAAAAGACGAGAAGAAAACTGGTCAGGGAGGCTTCCAAGAGGCCTACAGCAACATTAAAGGAACTGCAGGAATTTCTGGCAAGTACTGGCTATGTGCTACATGTGACAACAATCTCCCGTATTCTTCATATGAATGGGCTATGGGGTAGGGGGGCAAGACGGAAGCCATTTCTTACAAAGAAAAACATCCAAGCCCGGCTGAAGTTTGCAAAAACAAACATCAAGTTCCCCAAAAGCATGTGGGAAAATGTGTAATGGTCTGATGAAACCAAGGTTGAACTTTTTGGCCATAATTCCAAAAGGTGTGTTTGGCGCAAAAACAACACTTCACATCACCCAAAGAACACCATACCCACAGTGAAGCATGGTGGTGGCAGCATCATGCTTTGGGACTGTTTTTCTTTAGCTGGAACCGGGGCCTTAGTCAGGGGGTAGGGAATCATGAAGAGTTCCAAATACCAGGCAGTTTTGGCACAAAACCTTTAGGTGTCCGTTAGAAAGCTGAAGAGGAAGTTCACCTTTCAGCATGACAACGACCCAAAGCACACATCCAAATCCACAAAAGCATGGCTTCACCAGAAGAAGATTAACGTTTTGGAATGGCCCAGCCAGAGCCCAGACTTGAATCCAATTGAACGTCTGTGGGGTGATCTGAAGAGGGCTGTGCACAGGAGATGTCATCGCAATCTGACAGATTTGGAGCGCTTTTGCAAAGATGACTGGGCAAATATTGCCACCTCAAGATATTCCATGCTAATAGACTCCTACCCAAAAAGACTGAGTGCTATAATAAAATCAAAAGGTGCTTCAACAAAGTATAGGTTTAAGGGTGTGCACACTTATGCAACCAGGTTATTGTGAGTTTTTTATTTTTTATTTTTCCCCCTCAAAGATTTCAGTTTGTTTTTCAATTTAATTGTTCACGTTATAGGTCACATTAAAGGTGGAAAAAGTTCTGACATGATTTATCTTTGTCTCATTCTTGTACATAACAAGGCATTTTAACAGGGGTGTGTAGACTTTTTATATCCACTGTATAGACCCTTTTTGTGTTAGTAAAGGGTGATGGCGTATTTTGTGGGCAGAGCCGAACTGGTGGCAGAAAGTGACAGTTAGCTGTGTCAGATCTCGTTACAACATGTAGGAATATGGACTCCTCCAATTATTTAAGTAAATGTCATATCACAGATACAATATTACTGAATATTCCATTCATTCATTAAATGCTTGCATAAATACTGAGTGATGGAAGTTAAACTGTCTAAGTATGGAGCAATTTGGTTTGTTTGCATGCTAATTCTTCTTACACGCTAGCTAATGTTGCTAACGTTGGTCAATGGTATTAACCATTGTGAAATAGCCTACTGAGAATGACAGCTTTGTGGTTGCTGCTGTTACTAATTTATCGTTATTATTATAACTACATCATTGATTTTGCCTGTGTTTGATAAACACTGGAGGGACAAGCTGATTTCATCAGTCCCGTCTGTCTGTTTAATGGCTTGCAACCATAAACGTCTGCATTTAGCTTCAAAGGGTGGCTTCAACAACGGTGTTCTATAAAAATGAAGGCCATCTTTTATTCCTATACTGACATCCAACGGCACAACAAGACGTTTTTCTCCTGTAGCCTGTTTCCCTACACCCCCTTTTTCTGCCACCACCAAACTTCAGTGACATAACCATGACATCCACTCCAAATTGGTCTATACATACAGACACATCAGAGCATGACCGTGTTTGATCAAATGTTGCTTCCCTTAGACCTGTGATGTAAATACAAATTTGTTCTTTATTTTCATTTATGTTTTCCTTGTTTTTCCGGAGAAGATCAGCTGTGATTGAGCAGACATTATCTATCTGCAAACCATCTATATTGACACACACCCTCCTCACATAGACACTCACCCACAATCAAACCAAAACATTATGGACAGGGTCAACCATAGCACCGTGGTCCACAGTAGGCACCGGACCCACAACCTGGGACATACCGTGTCCCTGTCTTGCTATCTGTTGAAACAATGTGACTTCCTTTCATAAAACAATATCTAAATAATTAGCCAATTAGCTCAACTGTGGGTTGTCCTTCCACAAGAAAACAACACAGAAGGAAAGCATGTTTGGATTTGGCCTCTCACCAATCACATAAAATTCAAAATGCCACTGACAGAAAATATATAAACATATAAGTTGATGTTCTCCTTGATTGGCTAGCTAGCTATCAGATGCTCATTATTAATTACCTGTGGATGCAATAGTGCATAGCGATTAAATCATAGCCTACTTCCCAGGCCTGTGAGAAGATGGAAGTTCAACTTCAATGTTTTAACTAGCTGGCTCGTTTTTTTCTTTCACATTATAGGAACTCAGTCTCTTTAAAGGGTTAGGGTTACTTTGAACATTTTCTTACTTAACCAGAGTACGATGAACTCATTTTATCGCTAAACCGCTAAGCAGGTAAATTTACGTACTGCTACTCAAAAAGGTTGGTGGTTGGTCATTTAGTTTTTAAAAGCTTTATTCAATATTTTTTAAATTAATTCATATAAAACATAAGATTATATCCTCTCCCATATGACAAACCAATCCAAGATCATCCTCTCCCATATGAAAAACAGATCCAAGTTTATATCCACTCCTGCAATGCCAAACCAGGCCAGGTTTGGAATGTCCATGAGCAGGTGAGAAGTCTTGTCCATGAGGGGAAGGGAACAGTTTATGCAGTACTTCAGGGAAAAATAAACTTCCTCTGTCCACTCCTTCCAATCTCTTCTCCCTCATCTGTCCTCGAGGAGAATATTGGATAGAGGATGCTGGAATTGAGCAAATCCTCTAGGGGAAAAGGCAACCATATGACTCAAGTCTCTCCCGAACACACTGACACACACATTGGAATTCTGTTGTAACCTTCCACCGTGTAGTAAGACTTGAGTCTCTTTGTTTATTTTATTAGCTCATCAGCTGTCTTTACTCTTATGTATTAAAGCTGAAAAAATAGTCTCGGTATGATTGCTATTGGCAGCTGCCAGTGTGAGAGACCCTGAACTACTTAAACATCTACAGAATGCTGATGTTGATCTGAGCCTCTAGAGGATGGCTATCCTGAAGTGACACAGGGACCACTAGTTCCTTAATGAATTGATCAGTACAGTCATCTAAATTCAACACCTTGTCTTTTAGGGTGGTAATATCAAGCACAAAGCTCTTGGTGAACTCCCCAACATGGGTTGTCTACCTGGGTTCTCTGTATGACATCAGCAGGAGTCTCTGTATGATATCATTAATGTTCTGTGTATTACACCAGCAGGGTACTGTGTGTCAAACTACCAGTGTTCAGTTTTTTTTCCTCATTGTTGCATTGATGAATTTGTTCTCACTGTGAAAATGTACTGGAGGTAAACTGTCTCCACTCTTCCGTAGGTGTACATCCCCTGCAGAACAGCTCTGATCCTGGGGAACGATGATACTGAGTCCTGTTATTAGAGCACAGCCGCCATCCCCACCAGCAGATGTGTGTCAGCCAGCCCAGCTACTCCCAACCACAGCGTTAACAACCAATCACCACCAGTCCTCAATATTAACCACCAATCACCACCAGTTCTTAATATTAACTATCATTAAACACCAGGCTTCATAATTAACCACCACACTTCACTAACCATTTTCTTTTCGCTCCACAACTAAGGCAATATCTGTCTTCATCCCTCTGGCCCTGCTTCCTTTTTCTCCATCCCTCTCACTCCTCTACCTTCCCCTTTCTCCTGTTTACATCCCTCTTTCTCTCCTCTAGCTCTCATCTCGATCTAGCTCCCTCAATTACCTTCTCTCACTTCTGCTTTCCTCTTTCCCTCCTCTCCCTCCCCTCCCTCATCTACCTTCCTTCTCCTTTCTTAACACACTTCTCCCCTCCATCTTCTACCTACCCCTTCCCTTCGTTTCCCCCATCTTCTCCGTCTTGTCCTCTCCTTCCTTGCTTCCCTCCCCAACCTGGCCTTGGTCAATACAACCTATATGATATAACACAGTTTGTGGTATATTAAAGGAGACCTTTCTGCTAACTATTCAGGAATTAGAGGTAATCAGCAGGATGTTCTTCAACCTAGATTTTGGGGAACTCATACAACAAACTAAATACTCCATATAAAAATGACTGATATTTCTGAGTCCATCCACCACTATCTTTACAAGCCTTGGATTAACACCTGTAATGCTATTAAGGGATAATTATGTAGTGCTAACCATGTAAAATTAAGCATTGCTTATTGTATCGTAGTGCAAATGCGCTAACCAATAGTACTTTTCCACTCATTTTTACATGCATTAGCTTGTTAAGAGATTATTGCCTTATTTTCCTTTATTGTTGTTGATTGGTGTGCTGTTAATATAGAAGATGATACAAATGCACTTTATGATTCATAATTGTATTTTCATAATTTTGTCTTTAAAGGGGCATCTATTTCTCACAATGTTTGTACTATTTAAAATGAACCGATCAGTAAAACGACCGAGTTAGCAGTTCAGCGCCTAATCCCAGGTGGCATCATGTTCCTAATGTAGTGCACTACTTCTGCAAAATGCTTTGGTCTAAGTTAACACACTTTTTAGTAAGTGTGGTGTACTTTGGGAAACAAGCCAGAATGCATTTCATCACTGTCTTAATTTGCAGCTAAATCTAGTGAAGAAGAGCACAATGCAGGTAGCTGATAGTTGTTGTGTTTGTAACTTATCTATGTTTCTGGAATAGACATTACTGTCAGGTCCTGACAAATGCTGTTATCATTATTAAAAGTAGTTGCTTCACCCCCACAGACAATTTCATCATTAGTACAAGCAGTTGCCACACCCCCACATACATTATCATTATCATTACAGGTAGTAGCAACACCACCACATACATCATCATTATTACAGGTAGTGGCCACTCCCCAAAAAACATTATCATTATTGTTATAGGTAGAATGGACACTACAGTAGTTAGAATAAATTGAACGATAGCCTGCTAAAAGATGTCTGTACTCTGACTTGACTGTCCGTACTTCCCTTTTTCCTCCACTTACTTTTTAGCTGTAAAATTATTTAGACCTTTTGTAAAACATACACTGGGTAACATTGATTTCTATAATTCTAACCCTAGTAAGAGAGAGTATCTGTCTAAAAGACCAAAGCTGTTGTATGGACGCATCCTAGATGCCACCTATTTCCTGTAGTTCAGGTGCTTAGCACTTCTACTAGGGTCCCGATAAAAGGGAATGGAGTGCCATTGGGACACATCTTCCTTCATTGTGCCTTATCCCATGATCCCTCTTTTTTTGTGTGGTTTTGTGTTTCTGTTCTTGTCAGGTGATGTTTTATCCCAGTTAATCTAAAATTGTAATTAAATGGATTCCACCATAGCTGTTTGTCTGTTTGTTTTATTCTCTTATTGAAATATTTGATGTGCTTCTCTCCACTCAGGACATACTAACTTAATGGTGTGACCTCATACATCTATTCTGCAGAACACTGTAGGCACCGGTCGGAAGTTGAGCACTGTTGATGTTGGACAGTAGCTTGTCCAAGCTTTTGCAATTGTACTTTGTACCTCACATTTTGCTCTACTGTGTCTTCCTATGAAATGATTCACTCTTATTCTGCGTACCAATTATAGAGTAACATTTGTGGCTTCTGTAAAGATGGCTTCTGCAAAGTGACTCACCATGTTTCCCTCATGTGTCCTTTATCAAAGTGATACTGTAGTCCTTGTGAGCATCACTGCCTCATTCCAAACTTTAGCTAATGTCATGATTTTCTGCCATGGATGCTGTATTTCTATGGTTTAAAGCAGTTCAGATAGAAATTGCCACGTATTAGTTTAACCATTTATTAGAAACGTACGACAATACGTCTTGGCGTTAGGTTCTGCTCTGGGGTAACTCACTGCCATCACATGATAATGTATACAGTACTACTAATAACAATATCAACACTATAATATCATTAACAGGTTCTGCTCTGGGGTAACTCACTGCCATCACATGATAATGTATACAATACTACTAATAACAATATCAACACTAGAATATCATTAATAGGTTCTGCTCTGGGGTAACTCACTGCCATCACATGATAATGTATACAATACTACTAATAACAATATCAACACAATATCATTAATAGGTTCTGCTCCTCTGGGGTAACTCACTGCCATCACATGATAATGTATACAATACTACTAATAACAATATCAACACAATATCATTAATAGGTTCTGCTCCTCTGGGGTAACTCACTGCCATCACATGATAATGTATACAATACTACTAATAACAATATCAACACCATAATATCAGGTGTTGATACTGCTAAGCACCTGAATCAGCTGATACATTGCTGACCAATTACCACTCGGATTCCCCGTCTGAACTGGCTATTCTAAACATTGGTTATTTAAACCCGTGTTGGCTAAATAAAGTCTTGCTTATCTTAAACATTGTCATTTATTTAAACAGGTTAGTTACTTAAACCAGTGTTGGCAATTTAAACCAGTGATGTTCTTTCATCCACAAAGCAGATTTAGATGTATCTTCCCTAGAGCTGTCGATCTACCAGGAACCTTGGCTTAATATTTAACCACCAAGATTATCTTAACACTTCACTTCTCTTTTATACAATACCAAAGCTTTCAAAACAG
The DNA here is from genome assembly GCA_016801175.1 of Esox masquinongy. Lineage (NCBI taxonomy): Eukaryota > Metazoa > Chordata > Actinopteri > Esociformes > Esocidae > Esox > Esox masquinongy. The sequence goes on from JACXGI010010268.1 coordinate 22,580, forward strand.
GACTTTGTTACCTCTCCAAACGTGCACTTGTCATAAAAACAGGTGGTATGTAAGATACTGATTGTTGTGGATTGGTTTTAATCATGGATGGACATCATCTTGCATCACTGAGTTTGTCTAAAATGCCGCAGTGCATCCACAGGGCACTGACTGTGTAGAGGACAGGGTTCCTGTTTGTTGTTACCTTTGGCTTGGTCACAGTGACTTACATTGGATCAGTCTAATACACGTCAGCATAGACTGCTTTTCTTTTCTTTCCCAAACATCTTTCTCATCAGTCCCAAAAGAAATAGTTTTTAAACAGATATGAAAAAAATCAGGTACTCAGGGACCCCATATTCACTCCTATATTTTCTAGTGCCAATAGCTGTTATATAAATAAAGAGAGAGAGATGTGGGCAGAAAGACGGGTTTATCAAAACTGTTTGAAATGACACCCTATTCCCTATGAAGTGCACTACATTTGACTAAGGCCGATGTTGTATGTAGCTCACAATAAAGTGAGTAATGTGCCTTTAGGGATTGAGACCTAGTGTTTGTGAACCTCTCTATTCAAAGAGCTGTTGGATTAGCGTGGTGGAGGATTTTCTACCCACTCGTTTCCATGATCAGCTTTGTGACTTCAGAACAAAGACCTCAGCTTTTTCCTTTCACACAGCTCATTCTGTCTCCTGAGGAAGATATCCAACCAAAGGTTATTTTCAGGTGAAGTTGTCCTTTAAGTGTGAGGTGCAGTCTGACTGTTGTGAGGTGTAGACTGACTGTTGTGAGGTGTACACTGACTGTTGTAAGGTGTAGTCTGACTGTTGTGAGGTGTGGTCTGAATGTTGTAAGGTGTAAACTGACTGTTGTGAGGTGTACACTGACTGTTGTAAGGTGTAGTCTGACTGTTGTGAGGTGTACACTGACTGTTGCGAGGTGTAGACTGACTGTTGTGGTGTACACTGACCGTTGTGAGATGTATACTGACTGTTGTGAGGTGTACTCTGAATGTTGTAATACGTAGGCTGAATGTTGTAAGGTGCAGACTGACTGTTGTGAGGTGTACACTGAATGTTGTAAGGTGTACACTGACTGTTGTGAGGTGTAGTCTAACTGTTGTGAGGTGTAGTCTGACTGTTGTGAGGTGTAGACTGACTGTTGTGAGGTGTAGTCTAACTGTTGTGAGGTGTAGACTGACTGTTGTGAGGTGTAGACTGACTGTTGTGAGGTGTAGTCTGAATGTTGTGAGGTGTACACTGACTGTTTACATTTATATTTTAGTCATTTAGCATGCTCTTATGCTCTTATCCAGAGTGTCTTACAGTAAGTGCATACATTTTAAAAGAGATAATTGAAACAACCACACAGTTTAGTAGTAAGTTCATTCTAATCAATGAATTTGTTAATCGTCAAAAGTCTGATGTCTCTTCATATTCCCTTTACATTCAGGGGTAGAGACCAACTGATATTTACCTGGATATGCGTAGAAACTGTCTTTAGTAATGATTTTTAATCTCATCAAAAGAACCAAATGTTCTATATAGAATCCCCCGAAAACCTTTTTTTAATTTAATATCTATTTTGTTTTATTGCTCATGTAAGTCACTTTGGATGACTAACATATAACGTAATGCTGCCCTCTAGTGTTACCCATTTTCCAACAGCCCAAAGGTAAATCTCGATTTATTTCCCTTATTTACTTAGGTTTTCCTTCTTACCTTTGAAAACACATTGGAGGATAATACACCGATCAGCCATAACATTATGACCACCTGCTCAATATTGTGTAGGTCCCCCTTTTGCTGCCAAAACAGCCCTGACCCGTCAAGGCATGGACTCCACTAGACCTCTGAAGGTGTGCTGTGGTATCTGGCAACAAGATGGCGAACTCCAAGCAGACTGTCTTGTCCCTTTACTGAGGAGAGGCTTCTATCTGGCCACTCTACCATCAAGGCCTGATTGATGGAGTGCTGGTTCTCCCATGTCCACACAGGAACTCTGAATCTCAGTCTGAGTGACCACTAGGTTCTTAGTCACCTCCCGGAAGCCCTTCTCCTCCAGTCATTTAGTTTGGCAGCTCTAGGAAGACTGTTGGTGTTTCGGGGAGGGGGGGGGGGTCAATGGGAGTATTACAGACAGGTCAATGTGACCCCGCTGGAAAAAAAATCCTGGGATCCATTGACACTGTATATTTGTTATATTGCTCCTAAAATTATGTTTTTTAAAACATTTTTTTTGTATGAATTTCTACATTTGTTTAGAAACACCATAAAAAAAATATACTTGGCTATAACCTTTGGCTACGATTGCTGACACTGTAAAGAATTATTGATATTGTAATGCATTGAAATTGCTGCTTTTTGAAAAACAAAAATGGCTTATGCACACCGCGCTTAATGCCGTATTTTTCATGAGACCCTTTCCGAGATATCAGATTAATTTCAATTTTGCTAGATTATTTAGCAAGTACGTTATGTTGACTTGACTTGGGATAAAGTAAGTGCAGGAACTGACAAATCGCACTTTAGACTTCATCAAAATGTACCTGATGATAAGGCTTGCCTGAAAAGGGAACCGGAACGCCGTTCAGGCCAAAACCAAGCACTGAGTACAATAACATCAGTGACAACTGCGAAGGCGGAGTTACAAAATGTGTATTAAAATGAACGCTGTTTCCCCGCCATCTCTCAATTTTGAAGTGGTCTGCTCTCTTCTTTAAACCACCAGACAAGGGCTCCTATATGAATAATGACGTACATATATATATACCTTTTTATTTACATATGTTAACGATGACAGCGTGCACAAGGTAAGAACTTTTATATATTGTTTATTTGATTCACTTTTATGAGTTTCATGCCGAACTGAGTTGGGTGTTCTGCAGTTCACGTTGTTTTGCCCATCCATTGAGTAACTACAACCTGGAATACAAAAGCGATGAACACGCTGTTGTAGGAACTACATTTGAGGTGTAACATTCTAACTAGTTTTATGAGTTCACTGCGTTGTAACCGCCACTGGCTTACTAGCTAAATAATCGCGCTGTAGATTACCACAGTTGCTTGCATTGTTCAGTTAGGGCGGCCAATGAAAAAGGAAGTGTTGTAGTGTAACAGGCTGCAGTAGAAGTAGTGGATATCTGTTGGTCGGTATATTACCTTGTATAGACTGTGATATAGAAGCATGGTGCTTTTCCGGGTTGTTTCTTTTTTCGATGACAAAATGTGCTCTCCAAGCCTCATAGGTCTACATTTACAAAGGTAATTTCAGCAGCTGTTTAATCGATTATCAATATTTATATATTTATAATTAATTGTAGCCTACCACCGAACATAATATTAAGTGATTACATCACTTAATTTAGTCCACAATTTTGTAATGATAATGGTGGAACTTGACGATGTTGGGCACTGTTCAGCTGGGTTAGTAGACTGGGGTTGTGGTTATTATCATCCAGAAGGATGCATAACCTTCTCTTCAGGGAGAAAAATACATAATAAAATGATGTCCTTTGTGGTTTTTGTTGTCACTTTTCTGGTCTTTCTTTATTCTGTCTCCCTCTTTGACTCATCTCCTTCAGTCGTGTCTCTCCTTACTCTTCTCCAATGACTGTACTCTTTGTTTCCTTTCCCTCCTCCCGTCTTTACCTGCCTCATCTTCCTTGTTCACTTACTGTCTTTCATATCTTCTCATGCCTGTCCATGTCTCCTTACTATTAAGTAGGGCTACAAATAACAACTGTTTTGATAATTGTTTAATCTGTTGATTATTATTATGATTTACTGGATAAAACAGGGTTAAATGCATGTTTAATTTATTATATATTAAATTAGTGTTTTTCTTCAACTTGCACAATGCTCTCTTTAAAAACAATTGAGATAATAAAGCAAATGGAAAATGTGCAAAGAAAATAGTGTTTTTTTGCAGGACCACATAAGCGGAGCCAGCCAAGAAGAGCGAATGTCACTTACTTACTTACTTACCTACCGACCGACCCACCCTTGTAAAATAGCATAGTGGTTAGAGAGGTGGACTAGCAAACCAGAGGTCCTGCGTTCAAGCCTTGTCACAGTCAAAACTAATTATGCATTTGGATTTGTTCAGGATAGTCAGAAACTTCGCTGGCTACAACCTTCAGTAGCTACAGTTGTGCTCATAAGTTTGCATACCCTGGCAGAAATTTTGGCATTGATATTGAAATTATAACTGATCATGCGATAAAACTGTCTTTTACTTAAGGATAGTGATCATATGAAGCCATTTATTATCACATAGTTGTTTGGCTCCTTTATAAATCATATTGATAACAGAAATCACCCAAATGGGCCTGATCAAAAGTTTACATACCCTTGAATGTTTGGCCTTGTTACAGACACACAAGGTGGCACACACAGGTGAAAATGGCAATTAAAGGTGAATTTCCCACACCTGTGGCTTTGTAAATTGCAATTAAGTGTCTGGGTATAAACAGTCAATGAGTTTGTTAGCTCTCACGTGGATGCACTGAGCAGGCTAGATACTGAGCCATGGGGAGCAGAAAAGAACTGTCAAAAGACCTGCGTAACAAGGTAATAGTTATCCAAAGCCTTGCAAATGCCAGTCAGGTCAGGTAGACCAAGAAAGATTTCAGCCAAAACTGCCAGAAGAATTATTCAGGATACAAAGTGGTCTCTTTGCAGTGGTCTCTTAATTTTAACCCTTCTGTTCCTCACTCAAAACCTTCCTTTTCTACTTTTTTGGAAATGATAGAAAAAGGTGCAGTGGTCTCTTAATTTTTTCCAGAGCTGTATATTGAATTGATATACCACAGGTCATTTTTTATTTATTAGTCTATAGCAAATGTGGAAAAATAGTGTGTAGAATACAGAAGAAAATGGCCTAACAAAATTATCCTTTATGTTTTAGAAAAACGTTGCCTACAGGCAACAACTTCCCTCTTAAAAAAGCAGGTCGGAGACATTCGCAAATTACATGAAAATTGCAGTAATTAAAAAAAATCATAAAAATATTTAACAGTAAAAAATAAAGGCTGAAAAACATAATTAGAATAGCCTATACACTACACTATAAAATATATCGGCCTAAGGCACATACAGTGTGGATAGAATAGCCCATAGATCACTGAAAAGAGTGTCTTAACAAAATGATCCTAATTTGCATTTTAAGCTGTAGCCTACTCATTTATAAATGAATTGAATTAGTAAACATTCCCAAAAGTGGATCGTGTGTATTATTTTGGTTTTCAGACAAAATTCTTCTGAAAATACACTACTTTGAATATTTTACTCAATATTTTTATATTGGAGGAGCTGAGGCAGGGGTGCTGTCACACCACACACATCCCTTCTTTTGCAAGCGTAACTCCATATGAGAAGAGCTCACCGAGACATAAAGAAATAATAGAGCCAATCACGTTATTCACCAAAGTCGTTCTCTAAACCACATCAAAAGGACAAGCGTAACTCCATATGAGAAGAGCTCACCGAGACATAAAGAAATAATAGAGCCAATCACGTTATTCACCAAAGTCGTTCTCTAAACC
>JACXGI010010269.1:0-10740 GCA_016801175.1 Esox masquinongy
GAGGGATTCACTCTGAGCACTACGGTCAATATTCACTCCAGAGAGAGGGATTCACTCTGAGCACCAAAGGTCAATATTCACTCCAGAGAGAGAGAATAAGAGAGACCGAGATAGAAAAGAGCAAGAGAGAGATAGAGAAAGAAAGAGAAAAAGGATGGAAACACACACACCCCCACCCCCCCACACAGTTAACCTGTTGGTCTCCTTTAACCCTTCATATACCAGCCACAGCTCTCCGTCCTCATTCAGCCTATGGAAGTCAGCGGTGGGGGATCTGACACACAAAGTAAAGAAAGGAACATAAAGGCTGAATAATGAGGGGGTTGGGTAATGAGGGCGTACTGGGGAACCATGCATCTGGATCAGCTTTTTAGCATTAGTATACTGAATCAATGTGTTTTCAATAAACAAAATTAACCAAATGTGAAATGTCAAGGATTCTTAATGCAACATAACACACAGAATGATAGCAATGTGATGGGGCAAAAACAAGAAAACAGGGGAAACACATCGTCGGTAAAGATGCAGGGTTGGTTTCATGCAAAAGTAGACATTCCATAGGAACTGATTAGTCACTTTAGAGTCTCAGCATCATTCATGCCTTACCCAGAACACATACAGATAACCATAGAGATAGAGGTCCCTCTACTGGTCAAAAGGCAATTTTAGCATGGGCAGCACCATTGAGGGCTTCCACCATTTTAATGTAGTCAGCAGTCACTTGGTTGGAATGTCCACGATTGGCTGATCTTTTCTTATGACCATGTCAATGTTTAGGCAATCATGAAGGAGAAAAAGACTAAATAGAAGTAGAGATTAACTTTATAACACTGCACGTGCATGCAGAGAAGCCACATAGCTGTGTGCGGCTAACCTAGTTCAGCTTCATGCTAGTTAGATGACCAATGCTATGGAGGCTAACCTAGCTTAATCACCATGGAAGTTAGACAACCAATACTATGGAGGCTAATCTAGCCTAGCTTAATTAACATGCTAGTTAGATGATCACTGCTATAGAGGCTAGCCTATTTTAGCTTAATCTGAAAGCTATTTATGCTGGTGTTCACACCAGTCCAAATCTGATATTTTTACCAACTTATCTTTTGACAAATAATATCAGCCCTTTGGCAAACAAACTGGCAAAATATCAGGAATGGACTGCTTGTGTAAACACAGAATTAGAAGACCAACGCCATTGAGGCTACCCTAACTTAGTTTCTTGGAATATTACTACTAATTTTATTCAGCCTTCGCTGCTTACAGCACAGGTTAGGTATTGACCTTGTGGAAAACAAGCAATTCCACTGTTACTGACTGATCGTATTTTAGTCACCTATGTAATATAGCATTCAATATCAGCCATAATCAACTTTGTTAGCATTATTAAATAAAAAGCCTCTGTTCAGTCTTGCTCAATTCTTAGTGGCCAGCATGGCCATGCATGCTCTGCCCCATAATGCATCGGCCATATCCGATTGGTTACCTCAGCCGATTTAGGAGCTCATTGGTTTCTATTGGTTTACGCATAAACCTTGGAGATCTGCACAGAACAGAGAGAGGAGTTCACACACATACACACAGATCTTACAAACTAAGTGTACTCATGGAGTATCTTACACAAACACACATACACACACACAATTGATGCATACAGGTGGGGAGCTTGTCCATGGTACCCTGGGGAAAGGAGAAGATTTAACGACAGAGACAAAACAGAGAAAAAGATAGAGAAAGCTAGAGAGGATGGGAAAGAGGAAGAAAATAGGAAAAACGAGAGACAGGAGGACGAGAGAGAGGGAGGTCAAAGGTCGAAAGAGGAAGAGAGATAGAGATAGTCAAAGGTCGAGAGAGGAAGAGATATAGAAGGAGCAGCAAGTTGCTCGAGATAAGATTGTCTGTATAATGACAACAACAAAAAAGATGTGGCGGGAACAACAAAGAGAGAGGGAGAGGCAGAGGAAGGGAGCAAGCTAGAGAAACAGAGCTAGGTAAAGCGGTAGAGAAAGTGGGTCAGCGGGATGTACCTGTTGGTCTCTTTGAGGCTTAGATAAGCCTGAGTGATTGCACCAGAGTCTTTCATATTATGGACATCCTCTGCATAGTGCAATGGCTCTGTCATAGTCTCCTGGAGAGGGATGAGAGGGGGAGGAGAGAGAAGACACGAGGGCATGTCAGTCGGACAGAGCAGACACTGTTACACCATTATAAAATGACTTATTTGGATGCTGATGCAACTAGGAGCATTCCAAACAGCGCTGTACTTGTTGTCACAGACACACCTGTTGACAGTCACTATTGAAGAATGGTTGGTTGATTATCCGATGCTCTAAATGCCAACCCCTCAGAAAACATTTCTCCAAGTTTTCCCAACATTTTAAAGCCTGATTAATGTTTTTACATTTTTTTTCGCTGTGATTAGAGATTTATTTAGGTTTCGTATTTCCAGGTGAACCCTGTTACGTGAACTGAACTCTTAGTGGTGAAACTATTAAACGCCCATTTCCCAGTGATACTCCATAATACAGAACTAGCTGGTGTGCCTTACTGCTTCATCATTATATCATTATTTTGCCACCATCAGTAGTCAGAACCTTGAGACCGTGCACTGGTGAGACAGAAACATATATCAGCAGAACCCATCTATCTGTGTGTGCCCGTCTAAACTAGTCATTCCCAGAGCTCACAGGTCATCGCGGGAGTTCTAGTACCTTCTCATCCTTCAGGAAGGCATGGGAGGAGATAGAGAAAAGACACATTAGAGGATAGGGAGGAGAGACAGACATGAGTGTTAGAAGCTTCTTCAGTGCAGTGGTTAACCATGTACTGTGGAATCTGGATCTCAGTGTAGAAACGTGTTGGTACAAGGTCCGGTGTGTTATGCGTAAGAATGTGTGTGTGGGAAAGAACCGTGCACGCCCCTCAATGTCTCTTACCTTGTGCTGCATGGCCTCCTTCTGTGACACCAGCTGGGACCGTAGAATCAGGACCTCCTCTTTCCGCACCTCTAGCTCTTCACACAAGGTGTTCAGTTGATCCACGAGAACCTTGTAGGGTGCGCTTCCTGGTGCGCCCGCCTCAGTGCCGGCATTACCCAGCAGGCTCTGCCTCATGGCGGTCAGGTCGTGCTTTAGTTTCTTGTTCTCCGAATCCAGCTCCTGACGCTGTGGATTAATGGAATACACAAACGTAGAGAAAAACCTTGAGGAAAAAACAGGTTCATGAGAAAAACAGGTTCTATCCATCTAGAGATCTCCATCTGTATGTGGACACTCACCCAGCTAACCCTGTCCCAAATCAACTCTTTAGGCAGTGGCAGGCCTCTGCTGGCCCAGCCTTGTCCTAGTCTAGGCGTAGTCAACTATCACCCTACACCCTGCAAGGTTTTCTGTTCTTCCTCATAATTAACTGCACACACCTGGTGTCTCAGGTCTAACTCAGTCCCTGTTCAGAGGGTTGTAATGACAAAACGGCGTGCAGCTGGCCTTGAGGTCCAGAGATGACTTTGAGGGTCCTAGGCCCTAAGACCCTAACCCCTACCAACTACACACTAGCTGTAATATGTATTGGGATTTAAATACATGGTACCTTGAGAGACTCGTACTCCAGTTCTGCTCCACGAGATTTCCTATGCTCCTCATCATCCTGGAGTGATACAGAGACAGCCTATGTGTAAGGTAGTAATATAGCGTAGTAGTGTGGTAACGTTGCATTGTAGTGCGGTAACATTGCAAAGTGGTGTTGGTAATGTTGCGTAGTATTGTGGTAGTGTTGTGGTAATGTAGTATAGTAATGTTGCGTAATATTGTGGTAATGCAGCACAGCATTTTTGTAATGTAGTGTAGTATTGTGGTAAAGTTGCAGAGTATTGTGGTAAAGTTGCATAGTATTGTGGTAAAGTTGCATAGTATTGTGGTAATGTTGCATAGTATTGTGGTACTGTTGCATAGTATTGTGGTAATGCTGCATAGTATTGTGGTAATGCGTAGAATTGTAGTAATATTGTGTAGTAGTGTTCCCTGTACCCTGGCTCTAGCCCGCTGGAACTGCTCTTCTCTGTTCTCCAGCTCGTTGCGGAGCGAGGACTTCTCCTGTTCCAGCTCCGTCACACGTTTCTGCAGCTTCAGAGTCAGAGATGTGTCCATGCCCCGGGTCACATCCTGTCACAACACGAAGTAAGGTCAGAGAAAAGAGGGACCCGGACAGGCACCATATCAGTGCCTCTTCAGGTCACTGCAGACATCGTAATTACTGTTGTAATGAACCACAGAACAATTTTTATTAACACTGTTAAAAGTTAGAGAAAGTTCTTTGAAAGATGTTTCAATCCTGCCCCACTCACTTCTCTGTGTCGGGAGCTTTCTTCTGATTCGGCGAACTCTGAGTTGTAGGTGCACTCTGATCCGTTGCTGCTGTGGGTGGAGTCTGTTCTCCTGTGGCCGGCCTTGGGAACGTTCTGGAAAAAAAGAGTGGCAATGCCAAGGAAATGTGTTAGTTGTGGTGTGATACAGTATTTTGTCATGTATATGTGCTGTGATTGTATATTTTTGTGTGTGATGTGGTACAGTGAGTGCAGAGTGTCTGTGTGTGTGAGTGTGTGGTCCAGTGTGAATATTTAACGTGCTGAGTATGTCTCCTACCACAGATAGTGTGATTTCCTCCTTCAGGTCGTCGTAGCGTTCCTCTAACCTCAAGTGTTCTGTTAGGAGATTCTGGTAGCGCGACCTCTCCTCGTTCAGATCGCTCTCCAACTGGTGGGTCTCCTCCGCTAAGGCACGAGCCATTTTTTCTGAGGGGGTGGGAGGAAGGGTGTGAGCAGGCAGGAGCAGGAGAGGAAACAAGACCAGGAAGAGAGAAAGAAGAGAGTGTAGATATTGGAAAAGACAAGTTCAGCATGCATGGGGAACATATAATCAATTGTATAGAAAGTCAACAGTGGACCGTCTAAATGCAGGAACAGCAAATTTGATTGGTGTAACAGAAACAGGAGCCAGCGTGATTGGTTGGTACCTGTCATCTGCTGGCTCTGTTCCTTGATCATTCGGTTCAGGTCGTTTTTCTCTGTCTTCAGGAGACCGTTCTCCTCCTTCAGCTCTGCTACCATCTACACACAAAGCAGAGCATTATTAAATAATATCCAGCACAGCCTATTGGCCAGTAACCAGTCATGGACTTTGAGAACACCAGCATATCTGAAATAGTTTCAACCCCTTAAAGGTGCACTTGACTAGCTAGAATCCTGCTCTACTGTACTTCACAGTTAATACTACACTAACTGTTAACACACACACAAACACACACCCACGTAAACCCACACACACACACACCACTACCTGTCTCACCTGCACTAAGGCAATGGCCTTCCTGCCCGCCATGTGCCCAGTCTGCAGTGGATTCCCCTGGGTCCTAAACCATTAAACCACGGAACATACAATGTATCCTCTGGCAAAAACCTTTACACAACCTTGTCACACCTCCACAAGCCACAAGAGGAAACACATTAGAGCCATTTAACTTAAAAGATATTTGATAAACCACTTCCTCTCCTAAAGCCATCAGATTCCATCCTTCCTCTCCATCCTCCTTTTTCCTTCTCTCCATCCTCCTTTCTCCTTCTCCCCACCCTTAGTCCGCCCTCACCTGTTCCATCTCATCCCTGTACTTGGTAGCCCAGTCTTCAATGGTCTTCTTCTCTTTCTGGGTGGTGGTCAGCTCTTTTCTCATCCTCTCCAGCTCCTCCAGAAGGGAAGTTACACGGTTGGCATTGTTCTTAGCTTCCTCTTCTATGCCCTTCAGCTTGGAGACCTCTATCTTCAGCTTCTCACTCTCCAATGCGTGGGACGTTTCCAGACCATTCAGTCGCTCACTAATCAGACGGTTGTCTTTAGTCTGTAAGGGAGGGAGAGAAAAATGAAGAACCAATGCACAAAATGTCCGCCTGGTTTCCACAGAGACCCACCTGTTCATCGATCTTCCTCTGCAACTGCATGATCTTGTTCTCCATGCCAACGTTGAGCTTCTTAAAGTGTTCCACGGAGCGGGCCTCAATCTTAAGCTTCTTCAGCTCCTTCTTTGCCTTCATCCTTCTGATGCAGCACTGAAGGTAGACGATGGCTCGCAGGGAGCGCTTGTACCATTGTCTAGCCAGCCAGCCACGCACGTGCTTCTGGATGAACACAGCTTTGTGATTACGCAGCAACTGCCGAGAGAGAGGGAGAGAAGAGGTCGTTAGTTTCTGTTAAGTGATGAAGTAGAAATATACTCAGTTCCTGTTAATGGAACACAACATATCTGGTGTTCCTGAATTCTTACTGGTCTTCTGGGATTCATCTTACTTTTCATTCTTACAATGGGAGGTCTATTCTACTTTTTTTTACTTAATATAGGACAGTTAAAGACGGAGAATGAGAGACACAAACGGTGAGGCAGAGACGGAGAGAAAGATTGGCCGGGTTATAGTTGTGTTAGAGAGACCAGCTGTGTGTGTCAGTCAGGGGGACAGTCCCTAACACGGCTGCCATGTCTACTGACCCCAACATAGCGCAGTGAGCAGTGACACCATTCCCCTGTCAGCGGTCCAGGTACAATGACTAACTGGAGACTCCCATCCGTCCAACATTACACTGGAGTTATTAATAAAACACCCTGCTGCCAGACCAGTTATTAGCAGGCTGTTCTGTGTATGCCTGGTATTCCATGTAGACACTGGGGACGGTCTTGCCAGCGTGTCGGTGAGGTCTGCAGGTGTCTCTCACCCCTTGGTATTTCTGACGGGCCATATATGCCCTGAGGATAGTCTGCATGACCAGGGCTGCAGCCTGCTTCTGCCGGTACAGTTTCCTCTGGACGTACATCCTCTGGAACTTCTGGATGACGATGGCTGCCCTGGTCCGACGCATGAACTTAACTAGACTGGGGGAGGGATGAGGGAGAAGGTGGGGGAGGTAGAGGGAGATAGAGAGAGCGAAGTCAGAGGATGTATGTAAACATACAGTGGAATTACTACCCACTAATGTACCCACCAATAACTTCAAACTGATTGGAACGACGTATCAAATCAAAATTTACAAAATGGCCCAACTTCCTAATGTGCAGCAGACAATTCTGCTTAGCTCCTTTACAGGTTCTAAACAGCTGCATCTGTATTGTGATTGGCCAGAGGCTGTTGAATGACAGTTTTGTGCTCCACTGACCAGCGGGCCTGGTGTCCACGGGTGTATCTCTGGATTGTCATAGCAGCGTGCTTCTTGCGGAGGTACTTCTTACGGACCAGCCAGCAGCGGATAGTCTTCTGGATGCGGACACACGCCTGTCTCAGCTTATCAGCCCTCAGTTTCTCAAGGTAGGCAACCTGACCAGCCCTGAAGAAGATCTTAGTCTTTCCAAACTGGTATTTATCCTGATCCTTGGGGGGCGGGGTTAGAAGGGAGGAGAGGGGGCAAAGTGTGTTAGAAGGTGAGGTGGAAGGAGAGAGAGAGAGAGCAGGGAATCAGTTAGGGTCCATAATTACTGATCTTGAACACATAAACAGTTCTACTGTTAGATGAGTTGTAGATTGATTCTGAGCAATCTGATTGCAATGTAGTCTTTAGAAGGTAATCCACACTCAAAGAATAAAAGAATAAACTACGAAACTCCTTTTGGGGAAAGCCTATGTTCTATTAGTGCAGGTAAACAATACATCAAGAAAACGATTTAACTTAATTGGCCCAAACTGTGAAATCTGAAAATCAAGCAGTAAAGCATCCTAGCTGCGTATTAACTTGACTGGAGATGGAGGCCAACACACAATAACATTTCATGATGCTTTTAAAACAATGACTTGCACTCCACATCACCAAATCAGCCAGTAGATGGTCTGGGCATAATAGTCTAGAAAACAGTCATCCATTTACAGTATATTGTCATTACAAAGTACATATTCAGTTAATATCTGCAAAAAGCAAAAAGTAACATAAGTGTGTTTTCCTCAGTGTCTTCCTTGCTTTTTACCATCCAGGACATTCCTCCAGGTCAACTACCTGCACCATGAACCCTGACCCTTCGTTACCTGCACCAGTTTCTCCAGGACATTCCTCCAGGTCAACTACCTGCACCATGAACCCTGACCCTTCGTTACCTGCACCAGTTTCTCCAGGACGTTCCTACAGGTCAACCTCCTATCCGACAAGACATCCTTCTGCTTCATCAGCACCCGGTAGCGGCTGAAGAACTCCTGGTATGTCCACCTTGATGGGAATCCTGCAGCTGAAATGCGGATGGTCTCCAGAACACCACAGGCTCTGAGCTGCTGCACTGCTCGCTTAGGGTCAAACCTAGAAACAATATTCAACTAAATGTTAAGAGTCAAAACCTAAAGACAACATCTATATAGTCAAACCTGCAGAGAAAAACAAACTCGTCAGCGTTATAGTCACTTACATATTTTTTTTATTTTACCAGATGCCTGAAGGTCACAACTGATTGTCTTCCCCCTTTGTTTCTCAGGGATTTGAACCAGCAACCCTTCAGTTAAAGGCTCAACGGTCTTGCCCACTAGGGGCTAGGGTACTTAACCAGACAGTAGCATGCAGACTCACGTAAAGGGGAACTTTAAGTCGTTGGGCTTAATGCAGCGTACGTAGTGAGGAGTGGTTGCGTTTAACGTCTCCATTAACATGGCCAGAGAGTTACGGAACTACAGGAGGAGACAGGACAAGGGAGGAGAAAGGCAGAAAATAAACGATTAATAAAGTCCTCCCAGACCAGGAGGGTTGGCAAATAGCAACCCGGCTGATTGACCGTTAGGAGGGTGTGTGTGTGTTTCGATGATGTAGTCTACCTGGCAGCCAACTGTCTTCTTGTGCTCCTTGCTGCTTGCTCCTGGTCTGACCTCCTTTGGCTTGACACTGAGTCGTGTTCGACCTCCTGTGGTGGTTCCAGTAGGACTGGTCGCCTTCTCCTCATCCTGAAACAGCTCTACTAACAGGTCCAACTACACACATGTAAATGTGCACACACACGCACACACACGCACGCACACACACGATAATCGCAAATAACTATCTGCTCTTAATTGACTATCTTGGATGAACAAGCAGAGAGCAGATAGTTACTAGCTACAACATACAAGAGAGACAGGTTTAGTACTAGCAATGTACTAGCCATACAGTACAGAATCAGTAGGTTCTGGCTAGGCCAGCTACCTAACAGTGCTAATAATGTTGCTGGCTAAAGCAGCAGGCAGTCTGGCCATCAGATCAGAATGGTGCCGATATGACAACATGAAACGTTTGATCGGAAAGGAATTGTCATTTTGGTCAGAAATTGCGATCCAAAAATCATGATGCAGAGTTTAATAAGATCAGTAGTTAATATCAGCTTATTCATGCAAACAATTATGTCCAACTATCTAATTTCACAACAAAGACATTGTCAATGTTATGGTTTATGGAGAAAGCGATTGGTTAGTGTGGTCTCTTTATAGTTTGGTTGGTTACATTGTAATGGGGAGGAGCCAAATGCGTTCATTTCCCAGCTGTGTTTGTGTCTCTGTCATTCAGTCAAACTGTGTGTGTGTATGGAATGCTGCCATGCTGCTTTTCTTAGTCAGTCCATCCCAAACTTGGTCCTCGTTGGAACCACAAAAGGTTGCGTGCACATGGTTTTCTGGCCGTGTCACTTAACAGCTGACTCACAGAACCACAGCTAAATGATTCATTACTGGAGTTAGTTGTATAGAGCTACGGCCGAAAAACAAATGTCCACCGTTCCCAGTACCCAGGGCCGAGTTGGGGAAACACTGCTCCAGTTGGTGATACAGCCATACCTCACACCTCCTCTTCGCTACTGCAGCCCCCATGCTGGGTCAACCCCCCCCCCCACCTCCACCCCTTCCCCAACACACGCAAGTGCCGTTAGAACCACGGTGAGAAGGAATGGTGTGACTTAGGACAGGATGGAGGAAGGATTGGAAGAAACGACGGAGGTTGTGGTAAAGCATGGGGATGCCAGTGTTTACCTTCAGCTGTTTAAATGATGTTGTCATGATGGGACAGACACACATGGACAACAGGTGTAAACAACAACATGATGATTAACCAAAAAAGGAAAAATCAAGGAGATCAAAATCATTGCAGTAACACGCCTGAACCCATGTGAAAAGATCAATAACACGGACGCGTGTCAGGGCGTCACGGAATAAGGATGACACCACTCAACATGGGGTCAGACTATGGACATGACCAAGACAGCACAACACATGAGCGACACGTTTGTTCTGTCTCTGCAAGGGACTTTCTTGTGGGATTCTGGGTAGCTGGGTTGGTAGAGCATGGCCCTTGGTCCACAGTAGCGTGACGGATCACAACGGTAAGTCACTCTGAATAAGAGCATCTTCGACCTCGGTGGTTCTCCAGCCTATCCCGGGGACTTGCAGCTGTCTCACAATTTGGTTGTTGCCCTGAACTTGCTCCCCTGAATGAAGCAGCCAAGGGCTTGATAATAAGTTGACATGCTGATTCAGGTGTGTTAGTTGGAGATACATATTGAACATGGACTGGCCTGGGGTCCCCAGGAGAGGTTTGAGAACCGCTGTTCTAAAAATAAAACAACACTCTCCTTTTCTTTCACACACTGGGTTGAACTGGCACATTTGTGGAGCTTCATCGGATTCGTGTTAATTAGTCATTATCACTTCTACACCATTACTGGTTAGTCAAGACGGTTTCCATGGCAACACAATGTATACGCGTGCGCACACGC
>JACXGI010010269.1:10840-28123 GCA_016801175.1 Esox masquinongy
ACACACACACACACACACACACACACACACACACACACACACACACACACACACACACACACACAATTATGTGTAGTGTACACATTTTTCATCATCACTGTCAATAAACCCCATTGACAGCAGAGGGTGCTGTTTCTCTTGACCTTTACTGGGTTGTCAACCAGCTTCCCTGTCAGAGGTCACTCAGTGGAAACACACAACACACGCACGCACCCACACACGCTAGCAAGAAAGTCACAGAACGTGTGTCACACGTTGAGTATACTGTGTGTGTGTGTGTGTTACAGGGACACGCACCTTGCTGGCCTTCAAAACATTAATCTGCTCTTCATTCACTGTGTCCTTGTTCTTCTCCAGAAAGCCTTCACACTGGTACTCCACCTGAACAGGGGGAGTACAAGGGGGACATTTAGCTCACGTTCTGATCCGAAACCACCTACAGGACAGTCCTCTTTGAACAGCACTGATCCTATTCACAGTGCCAGCCCGGGACCCCAGCAGTACTGGTTCAGAGAAGACACCCGGGACACACAGTGACCAGTACCTTGTCAGCAAAGTGTTGTATGATGAAGGCTTTGTTGGACATGCGAGGTTTCTCAAACAGAGTGCAGGTCTTCAGGTGGGTGTTGTACAGCTTCTGAGCCCATGAGTCGTCTGACCCCTTAGGCATCTGGACACAGAGTAACATTACCCACAAGAAGGTGTCTGCTTAGTCTGCTTGATGCCAAGAGGTTAATATACACAGAGGTACACACTTGTACACGTGTGAAATAGGATGAATGTGATGACTTGTGTCTGTGTGTGTGCTGAACCTTGCACTCTTCATCCAGCAGGTCCAGTACTCCCATCTTGGCCTCTATGAGGTTGATACATGGCTGGTTATCATAGAAGTCAATCAGAGTCCAGGGAATCTGTTCCTTCAAATATTCCTCCTGCTCCAGCTTGAACACATGCTGAGGAGAAGAGGGGAGAGACAGCAGGTCAGCATGCACAGATGTCATCGCGTTCTTACTCAAAGATCGAAACACACCCATCTATTTCTATTTTCTCATTTTCACACACTTTTTCAAATACACACAGAGGGCAGTTTAGACAGCGAAACTACAGGATGTAACTACAGGATGTTTCTCACCATGTTAAACTGTTGTTGCAGCTTCTCATTGGCATAGTTGATACAGAACTGTTCAAAACTGTTGACTTCAAACGTCTCAAACCTGGAGAGCAGTAGAGCGGTCAGAAAAATGACCACCACCACCCCCCCTCCACACCCCCACACCCAAACAAAACGCACACACATTCAACACACCTACCCGTAGATATCCAGAACTCCTATGAAGGAGTGCTGTTTGACACTGGCCCGCAGAGACTGGTTCACATGGTCCACGATCCAACCGAAGACTTTGGCGTAGATGTGTTTTGCGAGCGCATCGCGAGCGTTGGAGGCTTGCATTCGTGGGATGGGCTTGATGTAGGTCTCCTGGGCTGTCTTCAGTTTCTTGTGGCACAGCCAATGAGACATGTCCTGATAGGTGACGCCCATCAGCTCACAGAACACCAGGAGGTGGCGGTTATTGGGCTGAGTGGAGGGAGACAGGAATTCACGGTTATTTTAATCAAGAACTCCAATCCTCCCGTCTCCTTGTCAACAATACTGCGGAAGGTCTCTCCATCCTTCTATACATCTTCTCCAAATGGAGTTTGAAAAGTAGAGTGAAGGGAGGGGGGTCAAGATTAAGTGAGAAAGGGCCAAAGGTTGGGTGAGATCAGAGTTTAGAAGGTATGTCCTCACAGGTATGGTACTACTGTCAGAGTCTCGGTCTTTGATCTCCACGTTCCCCAGGTGCAAGATGGCCGCAAGGACCTGGAAGAGCCCCATCTGGTTCTGCTCGTTGATGCCTGAACACAAACACATTAAAACATGACACCCTCCACTGTACACAAAGTAATTCACAGTGGGAATAACTGGGCTCGGAGGTCATGTAAGGTCAGGTAAATGCTACTACGGACCTAATAGCGAGAAGGCGTTTCGTGTTGTGCTCATCTCCTTAGAGTCGTCCACTCCATCGATGACCGGACTCCCACCCTGGTTGGTACAGTGGAAGTCATCAGCACCACCTGCATGAACACAGACCAGGACGGTCCACAGTGTCAGTCAGGGGATTGGTAGATCACGTGTTCCCCTCTTTAGAGACGCTGATCAGCAGAAAACATCAAAGCCATGGGGATCATGATGGGGCCAAAACCTGATTTGTTTTTTTGCGTGGGATACACTGCGTGCATGCACACATACACACTCAGCTTTGTCTAGATTTAAGCATCCATAGCCTGTTGCCTGGCAACTTCAGGCTGCTATCCCCATGACAGCCCTTCCATTACGGGGGTGTGTCTCTGCTAGGAAGCCAGCTGAGAGACTTAGGCAGAGTGTGTGTGTGTGTGCTCACAGTGGGTACGATCAGCCGACAGCCTTGACACACACACTAACACAAAATGTCTAATGATGTGGTAACAGGAGTTCTTTGATCCCACAGTTAATGTCATAGTAATATGACTCAAAATGGGCTGCTGTCTGTCAGTCAGTTAATATGATTCAATATGGCTGCTGTCTGTCAGTCAGTTAATATGACTCAATATGGCTGCTGTCTGTCAGTCAGTTAATATGACTCAATACGGCTGCTGTCTGTCAGTCAGTTAATATGACTCAATATGGCTGCTGTCTGTCAGTCAGTTAATATGACTCAATATGGCTGCTTTTTGTCAGTCAGTTAATATGACTCAATATGGCTGCTGTCTGTCAGTCAGTTAATACGACTCAATATGGCTACTGTCAGTCAGTCAGTCAATATGACTCAATATGGCTACTGTCTGTCAGTCAATATGACTCAATATGGCTACTGTCTGTCAGTCAATATGACTCAATATGGCTGCTGTCTGTGAGTCAATATGACTCAATATGGCTACTGTCTGTCAGTCAGTTAATATGACTCAACATGGCTGCTGTCTGTCAGTCAATATGACTACTGTCTGTCAGTCAATATGACTCAATATGGCTACTGTCTGTCAGTCAATATGACTCAATATGGCTGCTGTCTGTCAGTCAATATGACTCAATATGGCTACTGTCTGTCAGTCAATATGACTCAATATGGCTACTGTCTGTCAGTCAATATGACTCAATATGGCTGCTGTCTGTCAGTCAATATGACTCAATATGGCTGCAGCCTCTCAGTCCTCATATTTTTGTTTGTTTCCAAACACATTCTACTACTTCCTTTACTCCTGTTACAGATCTCGGGTTTATTACAACAAAGCCTGACCACTAGATTATCAACATCTGATCTTTTGTTAAAGCACCAATACTTGCTAAAATCACCTACACAGCTGATCTCAGTTGCAACTAACATTGGCCTGCAAATTACCCCTCCATATCTCAGATCTCAAACTTTCGTTCTTGATAGCTTGAAGCCAAAGCTTTTCACTATTTCACCCTCTGGTTGGTGTTGTTATTGGAACCGCTATGAATGTATCTACAACTAAAATGTTTTCCTTGTGTATCACTTCAGATCTACTGTGGCAATTTTCCAAGAACGTTGTATGACGAAAACTAACATCCATGGGGGTAAGACTGGGGGTAACATATCGCTGGGCAATCCATATTTATCAAGTTGAACAGTTTTTTAAATTAAACCAATCAAAGTTATTTTAAATTAAATTTATATTAGCCTCTATTATATTATGTCACGTAAACACGCCCTCGCCCACAAATCAGCATCCCACCAACGCCCCCAACAGAAATAGCTGGTACATACTGGAATATTCCAGAAGCTACCAGCTGAGCCAGCCCCGCCCCTACACACCTGCCTCCCCTTGGGACTGTCAGAGGAGGCATTTAAGGGCTCCCAGGGAGCAGCTCATGACGAAGGCCAGTAGCAAAACAGGAGATGAAAAAGGCAAGGCTGCAAAATGGAGAAGAAATGAGACGGAGGGGGCTCCCATTCGTCCCAGCGCCCATTCCTCTCAAACCACCACCAGGAGGCCGCCCCAGAGACAATGCCACCACCCCATTAAGGGACTTTTCTTTAAAGTTGGATTTGTCCCTCACCTCCTCCCCTCACCTTTCTCTTTCAGCGCCCACCAGGGCCCTGAAAACCCCCTCTGTGTCCAGTCTCTCCCCATTACGGTTGACGGTGAAAGGTTTGAAGATAAGCCAAGGCTGCTACGTTTTTATACCCCAAAATGCCTTTTTTTCCATTCACGCAGCCTAATACTTTCCAGTGCTTCTGATAGGATGACGTCTAAGAGGTGAAAACAGACAATCCAGCCCATCAGTCTGGTATTAAAATCACTCGACACACTAATAAAGAGAGTTCAACTAATCTGGCGTGTTATTCTTGCTTTTCCATTTAATCAAGCTTAATTTATCCTGAATGTGCTTGTTAATAGAGTATTACAAAACCAAGTGGTAACTTGTAGGAGCCGGTTAAGTTCTGCCTTTTGGTTGCAATCTTGCCCAAATTATCTACGTATAAGATTCTACATACTACAGCAGCAGTAGTCTAGAACGGTCTATGAAAAACGATCTATGAAAAACGGTCTATGAAAAAACTATGAAAAAATTTTGAATCATCAATTCGTAACTTATTGATCTAAATAAACAAATATACACACAAAATATAGATTTCACGTGTTTGTCTGTGTGTGGCTTACCTAGTTTTAGATTCTTGAACTCTGGTAAATGGGAGGAGGCACACAGCTGATAGAAGATATGGTAGTTCCTCTCCTCGTCCGCCTGCACAGACAGACCGACACACACACACACACACACACACACACACACACACACACAGACACAGACACAGACACAGACACAGACACAGACACAGACACAGACACAGACACAGACAGACAGACAGACAGACAGACAGACAGACCAGCATTTATATGCATGTTCTCTACAGCTAGAGTAGCAGATTCCAGGTGCACTGCTGACAGATGAGGACCCTGGCATATTGGTAAGTATCTCTTAAAGGTTTACTGCTGCAGCATATAAGAGCTTTTCTCAAACAAATGCCTCCTCCTGCCTCCTCTCTCTGCTCCCTCTTGCCCTCTGAAAAATGTCAAAGGTAATCGAGCAGAGGAGGTGAGGAGAGCGAACTTGCATGAAGAATTACTTGAGTTACATTTTATTGATAAAACAACAAGTAGCATGTTGTTTTAAATATGTGCGTGACTTTTTCTTTCTATGAACAAAAGCTGATTGAAAGCCGATTCAAGACTCTTTCGTGGTAGGATACACACAAGTGTACTCGATTACAGTCTGATATCAACTACTAATGTACTGTACTAATGTAATGTACTATCTTCATAACCCCTTATCGGTTTCCGGATCACAGAGAAAGGAGGACAGAAGAGAGGATTTAGGAGGATCTTCAACCAAATCAGAAAATGGTTAGGAGAGAGACTAGGGGCCACATGACCAGGAAGAACCCAGGCCCTACCCATAACCCCTAACCCAGTTTCCAGCACAGGGCTCCCCTTGTCTTACTGTGTGTTTCTGGTTCTGTTGGTTTGTGTGTGTCTAACCTGGAACACCACTCTGGACTTCTCCAGTAGATAAGTCCGCATGTTAGCTCCAATGATGCGGTAGCGTTTGTCAAAGCCGATCTCAATGTACTTCCCAAAACGACTGCTGTTGTCGTTACGAGTAGTTTTGGCATTTCCTATTGCCTAGAGAACACACACACACGGGAGGGAGGGAGGGGGAGAGAGAGAGAGAGAGAAAGAGAGAGAGAATGTGGAACGGTTGCTGTGCATCATGGGCAATGGAGTCTTGCTGGGTTTGCAGTCAAAGCATAGCCCAGTCATAATTGGTCATATTTTAGGTAGACATCATTGCAGTCAAGTTAACTAGAGAATCAGATTTCATAATGCCAGCACAGGGACAGAAAGTGTCTAAAGCCTATATTACTGACTACAGTGGAATCAGGTCCAAAACACACACACAGGGTTAAGTGTGTGTGTTCTCCTCTAGCTGAGCTAAGAGGTAACACACTGATACTGTTCTCTAAAAACAAGGAGGCTTTCAGCTGCACAGGCACGAATGGTAATGTGTCCTTACTTCAGAAACACGGGAAGGTTAATGTGTGTATGAGGAGAGAAGCACGCACGCGCGCACACGCGCACACACGCGCGCACACGCACGCACACACGCACACACACACACACACACACACACACACACACACACACACACACACACACACACACACACACACACACACACACACACACACACACACACACACACTGATTGGCCATAAGGGCTGGGAGAGAAGCGGTCATCCATACTCCGAAAAGGAGATGAATAGAGGAGTGGTAAAAAAAGAGGATATGGAGTAGAGAGGAAGAGAGGAGATTAGAAAGTGAGGAAATGGAGGGCGAGAGAGGAGATGGGGGAGGGGAGAGGACATATGTGCACAGAGGAAAGCAGTAACCGTCCCAGACTCCACATGAGGACAACATGAAGCAGGTTCTGGTGACTGTAGAGAAGAGAAGAGGAAAGGAGAGGAAGGAGAGCTAGATGTCGCAGTAGGGGGAGGTGACAGAGCAAGGGGGAGAGGGTCATACCTCCATGATGGGGTTGGATGCCAGGACCTTCTCCTCTACGTTGGCCTCGGTGGCTGCTCCGCTAACGGTTGCAAAGTACCGCATGGCATATTTAGCCGACACAGTCTTGCCAGCTCCTGACTCACCGCTAACGATTATAGACTGGTTCCTCTCATCTCTAATACAGGAGAGAAGGAAATATGGAGAAGGTGAGGGAACGTGAAGTGTGCTATGTGTAAATGAATGTTTGTGTGTCAATTCAGTTGTCTTAGTCATTCCAACACAAAAATACATATAGTACCAAAAGTTTGGAAACACTTGTTAAAACAAGGGTATTTCTTCCGTTTGACTATTTTCCACATTGTAGATGAATAGTGAAGACAACAAAACTATGGAATCATGTAGTAACCAAAAAAGTGTTAAACAAATCAAAATACATTTATATTTTACATTCTTTAAAGTAGAAATCCCTTTGCCTTGATGACAGCTTTTCATACTCTTGGCAATCTCTCAGCCAGCTAAGTAGTCACCTGGAATGCTTTTTCAACAGTCTTGACAGAGTACCCAGATATGCTGAGCACTGAGTGGCTGCTTTTCCTTTACTCTGTGGTCCAACTCATACCAAACCATCTCAACTGGGTTGAGGGTGATTGTGGATGCCAGGTCATCTGATGCAGCACCATCACTCTCCACTTAGGCAGAATAGAGTTTACACAGCGTGGAGGTGTGTTTTGGGACATCGCCTGTTAAAAAACAAATGATAGTCCCACTAAGCGCAAACCAGATGGGATGGCGTATCGCTGCAGAATGCTGTGGTAGACATGCTGGTTGAGTTTGCCTTGAATTCAAAATAAATCACAGTGTCAAAAGCAAAGCACCCCCACACCATCACACCGCCCCCTCCATGTTTCACGGTGGGAACCACACATGCGGAGATCATCCGTTCACCCACTCTGCGTTTTACAAAGACGTGGCGCTTGTAACCAAACATTTTACATTTGGACATATCAGACCAAAGGAAGGATTTCCACTGGTTTAATGCTAGTTTTTTGTGTTTCTTGGCCCAAGCAAGTCTCTTCGTCTTATTGGTGTCCTTCAGTAGTGACTTCTTTGAAGCAATTTGACCATAAAGGCCCAATTCACACAGTCTCCTCTGAACAGTTGATGTTGAGTTTACTTAAACTCTGAAGCATTTACATGGGTTGCAATCTGAGGAACAGTTAATTGCTGAATTCTGAGGCTGGTTACTCTAATGAATGTATCTTCTGCAGCAGAGGTAACTCTGGGTCTTCCTTTCCAGTGGCGGCCCTCATGAGAGGCAGTTTCATAGTAGTACTTGATAGATTTTTGGAACTGCACTTGAAGAAACTTTCCAGATTGGCTGACCTTCATGTCTTGTAGTATTGATGAACAGTCGTTTCTCTTTGCTTATTAGAGCTGTTCTTACCATAATATGGATGACTACAGTACAGACTTAATGATGGTCTTCTGTGTCATCCTCTGTAAAACAACCCTTATGCATTAAGGAAAAAAAATCCACAAATTAACTTTTAACAAGGCACATCTTAATTGGAATTCCGGGTAACTACATCATGAAGGTGATTTAGAGATTGCAAAGAGTGTGCAAACTGTCATCAAGGCAAAAGGTAGCTATTTTGAAGAATCTACAATATGAAATGTGTGTTGATCTGTTTAACACTTTTTTTGTCAATATAATATAAATCTGTGAGTTATTTGACAGTTTTGATGTGCTACAACATGGTTGTTGCTTGCTCCTTGGGGTTTCAGGCTGGGTGTTTTGTAAAAGCACTTTGTGACAACTGCTGACGTAAAAAGGGCTTTATAAATACATTTGATTGATTGATTTGATGTCTTCACTACTACTGTACAATGCGGAAAATAGTAAAACTAAAGAAATACCCTTGAATGAGTAGGTGTGTCCAAACTTTTGACAGGTCTTGTATATAACAAACCACAGAAGATAACAGATAAAGGAGGAGATCAGAAAGAGAAAAAGAAACAATTGAGGAGAAAACAAAAATGTATAAATGTTTCTTATTTTCTACTTGCATTGGCAAAGTAAACAACGTTTTCCCATGCCAATAAAGCTCCTTTGAATAACTGAACACGTTTAACAAAAAAAGAGAGTGGAAAAAAGAGAGGGCGAACTATGCAGAGGCAGAGATAGGAAAAGAAAGGATTGGGGAAAGAAGTGAGAGAGAAAGAAACAAAGACCACCAGTCTATTTCTGCTTTAGTTCTGACCTACAAACCCTGAGAGGTAGATGGAGGTAGAGAGGAGGAGCCAGGAGCAGGGAAACACATGCAGAGAATACATTCAATGATTCGACCAGAAGCTCTCAGACGATCCTTCAGGCTTTCAGGTGTGACAGTGTTTGGACGACGGGAAAACTGTTATCTACACTACTGTTGAGCTGGCAACACACCCGGACATACCTGGCCATCTGTTTGTACGCCTCCTCAGCAACAGCAAAGATGTGAGGATCCATGTCTCCCATGTTCTGGCCACTGTAGGCATTGATGATGTCACTACCATAGATGGGCAGGTTCTCATAGGGGTTAATGGCCACTAGGACAATACCTACAGGAAGAAAGACCAGAGAGTGGGCCTGACAGAACCTCACCAGGGAAGATACTCAGCGTCTGGTGAGGTCTATGGGTCTATACTTGTTGCACGCAAAGGATATTAGACAAAGTATGAATCATTACTACGTTTGGAGTTTACTGTATATACACTGTGTGTGTGTGTGTGTGTGTGTGTTTGTGTAGTACCACAGTATGTGTAGATGAGTTTGGAGTCGGTGAAGCGGACTTTAAGGTTGTGCAAGACTGCCGGCTCGTGGAGGTAACTGAGAGCTGTGAGGTCATTCTCCCCAACCAGGATGTCAGGGTTCCGAAGGTGAGGAAGGTTCTTGGTCTTCTCATCCAGGTTGTACTCAATGTTCTGGAGAACACAGAATAAACATACAGTTGCTCATGACTACATTGTAAATATCCCTAAACCTTCAGAAGGAAAATGTGCCAATATGTACTGTTTCTTTGAAACCACTTATTCTCCATTCTTTCTTGCCTAACTGAAGTATGAGTGATTTTACTTGCAGATTACCAACATACTGTATATGAAGCATATAACGCATGCTGAAAATGGGGAGGTTTAAAAAATGTTTGGTCCTATAACAGATCTTTGAGGTTAGGAAGAACACAAAATCTGTCCACAAGGACGGTAAAATGTAAAGTGTGTGTGTCTCTAGTTACCAAACGACAGGGTTATATAGCCTCCTTCCATTTGTCCTCCAGTACTTACCGTTCCATCCTCCAGTGTGAGGTGTAACAACGTGTCTCCATGTTTGTAGTTCTTTGTGAGCTCTGCTGACTTCCACACCTCCTCTGCATCAGGGATCCACACCCGAGCAAACTGACAGAGAGAGATGGATGGGAAAAGATGGACAGAAAAAGTTAATTGTATGACCTCAAAGTCACATAGCTGCCCTGGAGGGCTCAACTGAAAAAGAGGTGGGAAATTGCAATGTGACTTCACAAAATAAAGGATGAAAAGTACAGTGCTGACTGAAGCCATTTTTGGTTTGTCCATATATGCATGTAACATTATTAAAACTCCAATTATAAAAACTGTCTATCTATGAATACTGCTGACCATTCATTTAAGCTCCAAACCCAGGCCACATGATTCTGTGATCATTTACAACATCACAAAAACGATTTCCCAGCCCAGCCCTAGCTAGAAGCCATCTGCTGAGAAAAAACACAAATCACATATGAAAAGTAGAGGGGGGGGGGGGGTCACGCGGTTCTGGTCTAGGGGATTTCTTTCAGGCTCAGGTACTGATCATCAGCAAGCTTAGTTCACTAAGCCAGTGAGTTAGCCACCTCTGTTTTGAACAGGTGGTTGAGGGGCCTACGCTATTACTGCCAGAGGAGGGTTTGATCCCATAGAGCTCTCACACATTCCAGCTGTAACAGCTTCCATTTGAAAGGTCAAACACAGATGGCCTATCAAATGGGCAATCCGTGGCCTTCGCATCTCACTAAGCAGCTCAATGATGATCAGCATTTATTTCACCGTCCATTTAACACTGAGTATTATGAATATGACGGCCTGGGGTCAAACATGGGTTCCACTAGGTACGTGTTATAGGGCACAATGTATAAACTGGCATTTTCTCATCCTTTCCCATTCCAGTGATATAAAAGAGGTAATAAGATTTCACATGAACTGGCACGTGAAATTCCCTTAGCTCTAAACAGACAGGCTTGCAATTAAACTAATAATCAGAATGGATGCTGTAAAGTAGAAAAAAAACACGGTCACATTTTGTATTCTCAATTTAAAAAAAAGCTAGCTAGTGTTATTTTCTCTTGCACTGATGGGAGTCAATACAGCTACTATGAAATTAGAAGAGATGATGGATTACATTATGCCAGCAGACATAATTGTTGTCTCTCCTCTCCTGAACTCACATTGGACTAATAGTTTCACGTTTGATATTCAGTTGGCTTGTCAATAGCTCTCACAAAGAAGGTACTATAAAATCAGACAAATGTAGTGATAAGGTACACACTTTCATTTCATTGACAATTTAACTGTTCCCACAGTTTGCACTAACAGAGCCCTAAAGGTCTCAATTTGGCGTGTTGGTGTTCTTAGGGAGTGTCTCAAAAGTGGAATACCTATGATTGCTTATAAGCAAAAACATTTGTCAACTGTTAAATACCTTCCAATCCACATGAGAACACAGATGTACAGAAACATTTTGTAGTTATGTTTTGAAAGAAATCTCTCCTTACGTTTTGAAAGAAATTACTAGATATTGTTTTTACAAATGTGTGTTCTATTACAGCATAAATCACTTAATTAACACGATCATGTTTTTCTTTCAATAGATTCCTATCCAGATTAATAATAACTCATTATTATTATTATTATTATTATAATAACTTATTAAAACAGTTTTACTTTAGTCACTGTCCTTGATATTTTGAATTTACTGACATTAAATTCAATGTGCCCTTCTATAAGGCTGTTTTTTATATCTCACTATCCATATGAGCTAAGTATCTATAGGCAAGTGTTTTTTTCCCCCTATAACAGCTCCACTCAGAGGTACCTCTAATTTTCCATAATTCTCTTTATTTTTAAACAAATATCTGTTTTATAACAGCTGTTACTTAGTTCAAATAAACACACCTTTTTAAATAGATTGATAACCCGATGATATAAACCACTAAAAACAGTAGCATTTTTATCACTGACCATGTCACTTAATGCACATTAAAAAAATTTCATTGATTCGTGTCCAGGTCCCTGAAGTATTGTTGACAGAGTATTGCTTACAATACATCATCTAAAGTCAAATTATACAAAAGTCTGTTTACACTATATAACAGGATAAGCCTAATGCACGTGAATCTAAATGCCAGGTAACTAAATTGCCCGTTTTGCGAGAGCAAACTAAATCTTTATGAAAGAGGTATGTGACTCACAGTGCAACTGAAACTCTCAATGTGCCCACCCTTTTGTTAAAAAAAAAATCAGTTCTATGATCTTAATTTGTGAAATTTTGGTTTATGCATTTTGTTAACGTTAGCCGTCACGGCCAATTAAACGGTCACACCCTTAAGACTCCAGTCCATAGTACTAGGATCAGTGGGCCTGAGGACAACACTACCACACTAGTACGCTCCATCACTAGCCTGCCTCCTGTCTTTAATAAAGAACTCACTCAAAACCCCTCTGAAAACCTCCTGTATCTGTCAATGAAAGGTATCATAATCTGAATGACTGAAACTGACCTGTGTTTGGTTGGTGGATGAAGGAATGGAGGGAGGGAAGTGGCCGCACTCAGATAGGATGCTCTCATATCGTCATGACTCACCCTTACCTTCCAGCAACCCTCAGCCAACCTCGCACAAACATTAAGTGGAAAACTCTCCAGAGCTTTCTCATAGCCTACAGAGGCATGCCCCCACACAGACAATAATGACCATTATACGGGTCCGCTTACATATTCAGACCCACGTCATTGCCATGCCAACATGCTCATTACTATTTGCTCCAAAATAAAACCGAACTCAAACACACTGGTATTGTTTCAATGGATGCCAGACCTTCTGTCATTGTTATGGCACGTCATTTTAATTATGTCAGTGCTTAAACTACGGGTCACCTGATTTGATGTAAAAATGTAACTTTTCTGTTTTTGCTTTGAACATAGAACCAGAGTTAACCTCCAGAAGCCAACAAATGTGGTTGAAATAAACAGAGTGGTTTATTTTAGTTTTTTATGCATTTCAAAACATTAGCCCATTTCCCCCAGAACAAGATATCATTACTAATCAGTATAAAACATTGGGAGTTAAAAAAAACACTTTTTTAAAATCAAATGGTTGCGAGGAAAAAATGTATAGCAAAAACGTGTCACAAACATAGGAAAACGAACTCTGGTATTATAATTGGCCATAACTGGCTTAAATAGACTCTTCACACTGCAGCATTTAACACTGAAAGGTCAGAGCAGACAGTGTGTGTGTTGAGATGTCTGTAGAAAGAAGTGCAGACTCAACATAACACAGGTATCTTATAGCACAGACACATCCTATGACGCAGGGACATCCTATAGCACAGGTACATCCTATAGCACAGGCAGACACATCCTATAGGACAGACGCAGGGACATCCTATAGTACAGACACAGGGACCTTCGTCTCTCCATCCCTGCATCATGGAGGCGTTTACGCCAGTTCCTCCCCAGAAGAAAGCGGTTTACAGCCCAATGCTTAGCAACAAAGGAGGGAGACAGAGAAAGAGAGGGGTAGAGGTAAAAATAGTCTCACCCCTCACAGGGTAGCATCATTCCCACATCAGACACCGTGGAGCATACTTCCTCCTAATCTCTCTCACACACACTTTCCTCAGCAATGGAGTGTGTAAACCATTTACTAGTTCACGTTGAAAGAGGAGAGAGAAACCGAGATAACAGCAGGATGAGTGTCATATTTATAGAAAATCCCCAGGGTGTCAGAGTAGAGGACAGATGAAGGGTAACATGCACACACACGGTTGTTTTGCTATTCTTGTGAAATCCATGTTCCCTTCCCCCTAAACCTAACCTTAACCTCAATAACCTATCCTTTATGCCTAAACTGAATTTAACTCTAATGCCTAGGCGAAAACCAAATCCCTAACCCAAAAAGTAACACCAATTCTAACACTATGCCCAACCCCAAAGTGAGAGCAGGAACTCTTCTGGCCCCCCTCTCACCTCTTTATAAGCCAACTACCACAGTAGTATTGTGCGTGTGTGTGTGTGTGTGTGTGTGTGTGTGTGTGTGTGTGTATTTGGCAGGTCGGAAGCAGGGTAAAGCCAGTAAATACTCAGGTTGGCCCCTTAATCCAGGACTGACTAAGGGACTAAAGATCAGCACAGGATTTATTCTGGATTTACCTCTAATCTAATCCCTACAAAGAGAACCACACCTCCACACCCATCCACACACTTGATCAAAATGGTGAGTAGCCTATGTATGAGTTTATGCCAGTCCTTACAAATCTGTGAAGGACTGAATTCTACAATAGGGTGTAAGGAGGAAGGGGCTAGAAGCTAAGAGAAGAGTTGAAGGGAAGGAGATATGAACAAGAAGCTAGGACAAGGCTCTGCAACTCCCATCCTGCAGAGACCAAACACTTCTGGTTTTCATCCTCTATTAATAAGGGACTAACTCAGATCTGGCACACCACATGTGTCAGAAATACACTGACGGATGTGGCTTGTAAAACCGTGTTAGTGAGTTTAGTCAATTATGTTGTTATCTTAGCCACTTAAAACACTAGTCACCAAGGTAGTGGTGCCCAAGCTTTCTCAAAATGATATTCAACAGAAAAATGATTAGTTTTTTCTTAACATTTTCTGTGTTACAAAGGAAATCAATTGGCTTTTGTTTGAGAGCCTTACTTGCCCTACTGTACGTCTCATACTGATCGCCACAGTACCCTGGAAAATAAGGCTCCCAAAAAGACAAACAGGGTCCTTTAAATATGCAGAAGGTTCTGGAAGAAGGCAATCGTCCCGCCCTACACCAATGAATCTATTAAAATGACAAGAACCCAGATCCAGACGGACTCCCTGTTGAATTCTATGTAAGCTTCAGCGATGCTGCCTCAATTCTACAGAAATTGAATATTGTAGTCAGGTTCCTAAAGTGGATTCAAGCTCTATTTAAGAACCCCTGTGCAAGAATAATTTTTACCCAATATTGGTCGCAAATTGTGGAATAATCTTATATCCTGTCAATGTGATGCAGTTTAATCAGGGAGTTTGTTTTTAGAGCTCTTTGTTCTACATTTGTTTATTGAATGCACTTTCTTTTTTTAAATGTAAGCAATCAATCATGAGTAGCTACATTTGTAACTGTTGTGGGTTTTCTTTTTCTAATGAAATATCTTTGAAACAAAAAGTGTGTTAGAAGACCTCTTTGGCTGAAGTGAATTGGAGGTGTGTGCCAATCTCTGTAGAAATGTTTCTTGGCCCTGGTGTCCGATATGGGAGGAGCTGCGGTAACCAAAAACATACCGGCAGAGACTGATCGTGTTCCAGCTCACTGGAGGTTTGATGCCGGACCTTCCAAGCATGGTTCTGGATTGACCCTAACCCTGCCACTGTAAGAGGTTGATCTGGGTCTACTGGGCATTACCTCAAGGGTCATGGGTCATCCACCTACAAGCCCAGAGACTGTTATATCAGTCCCTCACTCCAGTCTGTCCCTACAGGCTTGGAAGGCATCCTGACGGGCCGGCAGATGTGACCGTTCCACTGTTTCATAATCCTATCCTACAATTACAACTGTTGTTTCCAGCCAGCCTCTTTATTCCAGCCGGCTGGGTGCCAGCATACAAAGCTGGGGCACAAGATGCAGCGAATGATCAGTCAAATCAAGGAGCTGGGAGAGAACAGGAATCCGATCATCTTGCCTTCTGAAGCAGGTTATAGGGGAGGTCTAGGACTCAGTTACCAACAACCTAAACTATCTAAACTGTATAATCTAAACTGTATAATATGTGTGCTGTTAACCAGCTGGTTCTCTGCTTTGGGGGAGGTTCTGTCCACACAGCTGTTCATTTCTGGACCAAAGTGTAGCCTTAGCCTCAGTGGTGTATTGTCTAGCTTGGGTTTCAATCGCTTTAGCTTAGATTCCATTCCCTGTACTGACATGTCATTTGCCAAAGAAACTAGGATTTCTTCAGTCTTCAAGTATATTATTGAACACTCATTAATGAGCTTGAGGAGAGCAGAGGATTTAATCCTGATTGGATAACTCTGACAATGATCAGGAGAATAGGACTCACATCAGTACCAGTCTTCCTTTAAGCACTGGCAGCCAAGATAGCTGTCTGGAGGACAAGAACTAACTGCATAAAGGGACAAGGGTCTGTGAACATGGTGTGCATACTCGACGTGATGCTACACCTACAGTAGGACACTAGGTAAATGCAATTAGCAGGTAGAAGCAACTAACAATGTTTCAGATCGGCCTAGCCCCGGCTTAGGCTATTTACCAGTGCAGGAAGCCTTCATGGGTAGCTGTGATCTTCCAATGAGTAGGGAGATCTGGAGCTGTACCATGTCTTCTTATTCAGGGCAGATTTGAGCAGGATTTCTGGGGGCTGAATGGTGAAAGGTTTAGTGTAGTGTGGGTTCTTGACCCAATAAAAAAGTTTGCTTTTCATCTCTGATAGCTATGTTACATTGCAGCATTGCAGATCAGCACATTGACTGACTGCAGATCGGAAGAGGAGGAGATTTGAACTGCAGCCTGGCCTCGCTCTGCAGCATGGTGAGGAGGAGGATAAAACACTGTGTGGGGCTGTAGCCTACAGACCCTGGCCTTGCCTCACTGCTAAACTGGAGACCAATGTTCCCAGGCCTCCGTTATTATGTTCTTCAAAATGTCTTCCAATAAACAGTTTGTGCTTAATTGAACGTTTGACTACCAGTCTTTCATCCTGAGTGTAGCCTTGCCATCAGTGTGTGTGCGCGCGTGCGTGCGTGCGTGTGTGTGTGTGCAATAGAACTAATCTCTCTGAGACGCTGGCCCCCTCATCACATGACCTGGGTCATCACATGACAGTGCATCAGGTGATAAACTGCTGCTTTTCTGTTAAATGCTTTTCAGTACCCACCTTAGCAGACACAGCAGGAAGACGAGGAGAGAAGGGGAGAAGAGAGGAGGGGAGCAAAGCGGACCTTGAGAAAAAAAAATTGATGGAAAGCTCTGAAATCCAGAGAAACACAACCTAAAGTGCTTAGTCTGCATCCTTCCCTCTCATTATTCTATCTTCTGACTATCCTTTATCATCCCTCCTTTCCTCCCCTCCACGCCAACAGTGTCACTCAATATCAGTGTTTAACGATAACGTATCAGCCTCTAATCCCATTAGTCTGGCCTGGTCTACCACACAGTCACTGGGCCAACAGCAGTACAGTAGGTTACAGTGCCCGAGCCTTGACTATGACAGTACAGTAGGTTACAGTGCTCGAGCCTTTGCTATGAAAGTACAGTAGGTTACAGTGCACATGCCTTGGCTATGACAGTACAGTAGGTTACAGTGCACAGGCCTTGGCTATGACAGTACAGTAGGTTACAG